>BSBK01007110.1:0-67568 GCA_027943335.1 Chamaecyparis obtusa | reverse complement strand
AATATTATATATATATATATATATATATATATATATATATATATATATATATATATATATATATATATATATATATATATATATATATATATATATATATATATATATATATATATATATATATATATATATATATATATATATATATATATATATATATATATATATATATATATATATATATATATATATATATATATATATATATATATATATATATATATATATATATATATATATATATATATATATATATATATATATATATATATATATATATATATATATATATATATATATATATATATATATATATATATATATATATATATATATATATATATATATATATATATATATATATATATATATATATATATATATATATATATATATATATATATATATATATATATATATATATATATATATATATATATATATATATATATATATATATATATATATATATATATATATATATATATATATATATATATATATATATATATATGAATCCTGGAAGCATGAATTAAAATTAGAATGTCACATAGTATCATAAAAACAACATTTAAACTACAAAAACACCATAAATATACCCATCCATATTATACATTCCTACAGAACTATACCAAGAATTGTACAAAAATTAACAATAAGAGGAGACAATCACTCCCAACCATTTTTTTTCCTGATTTCATTGCTAAGTTTACTCTAACGGTATCTTAAAATTCTTTCTCATGATTAGGAATTGATCACAATACTATAAACTGAAATGTTTTACAATCTACAATCATTATTCCTAGAATGTGGAAATTGAAATGCAGATAAAGTATCGCATCCTATTTAACCAACCTATTTGTGCCCATTCACTTGATTTTGTTACGACTAACATCTGAAACACATTTATCTACTCACTTGACCATCTATCATTAGGTCTTTGTTGGTTCAATTAAGAATTTTCATCAATTATGGTTTAAGTGATTATTGAATATACTGCATGTTCTTATAACCACATCTACTATATTCAACCACTGATAGGTTTATTTACATTCGTTTTCAGTCTACCAACTAAATGCATTGCATGAAAAGTGAAATTACATAAGCATTATGATTAACATATATAGCTAGACCCATAGGCAAACTAGACCCAAACTTTGAACTAGTTCAAACTTGGTCCAGTTCGGAGGGGCCAGGGATGAACCTTGGTAACTTAGATCTAAACATCTTTTGTCAGGAAAGAAATTCAAAGCATAATTGTTCTTACTTTGAAGCATGGTTAAAACAATAGTTTACTTGTAATAATGAACATATCTAATCAATGTTTATCTATATATGTATATTCGACAATAAACCGTGTCATGTTAATGTTATGTTGTTGGATGATCTCTATGGTTCTGAATTTGTATTTGATCTAATTATCTAAACATCTTCTTTTGTCAGGCAAGAAATTCAAAGCATAATTGCTCTTACTTTGAAGCTTGCTTAAGACAGTAGTTTACTTGTAATAATGAACATATCTAATCAATGTTTATCTATATATGTATATTCAACAATAAACTGTGTCATGTTAATGTTATGTTGTTCAATGTTTGTGAAATATATCCATATCTGAATATTCTTTTTAACTTAGCACTTTTCAATTATTACAGAAATAAAAGACAATTATATATGCAGTCATGGACAATGCAAATAATGAAAGAGAGGCTAAGCACAATCACATAAATTGGATGCAAAGAGCTAGATATGATCTCAAGAAAACTGTTATTAACAAAAGAAGATGAGAAACATCTCAGAATATTAAACTTGCAATTTATGGATCAAATTTACATAGTTTTAACACCTCATATCATTTAAAACCAGTTGAACTTTAAAATTCATATCCTCTATCAAATTCAATTATTGAAAATCCTTGCTTGCTAGAACTTCAAATACCTGATTATATTGAAGATCATACAACATCCATGAATACAACTGACCGTATCCATACTTCACCTTCCTCTGAAAATTATTACAATGCCAGAAAAGAATTTCGTACAAAGATAGATGGTATTTCAGACAATAGAAGGTGTTCTATATGTGTGGAAAGATATCCTAGAATTAAAATGTGCATACTAGATGAAACTTTAATATGCTACAGATGCAATTCAAAAAAAGATGGGCATTGGTTCTCAAAGTGGAACAATATGGATCCAAGTGAACAACCATTGTGTTTGAAAATCTTAACAGAAATTGAAAAAATGTTGATAGCCAAAATAAGTCCTATTTTGCAAGTTACTTATGCAAAAGGTGGTCAACATAGATATAGTGGTCATACTATTTTTTTTCCTCAAAATATTTCCAGTATGACAACATTGTTGCCAAGACGAATAGATGCATTGGATATAATCATTGTTAACAGAGAGAGTATAGGAAATAAAAAATATAGTTTTTATGTTAGAAGATCTCATGTTTATGAAGCACTGAAATATAAAACATTGAATGACCCATACTATACTGATGTACAAATAGATGAAAATGCATTAGCATCATTGCCTTTACAATGTAGTGATGTTTCAGACCTAATTTTTTATGTAGTGGAAAATAGTCATCCTATTGAAGATAAATCATCTATGTTAGATGAGATAGAAGAAAATGAGTTTGATCAGAGCCTAGAATTTAATAGCTCATTTGTTTGTAATCTACCTACTCCACATAGAGAAACAAAAGAAATACAATCTTTGTTGCATTTAGGTGAAGGTCGGACAACAAAATCTATTGCATGGCCCCGTATCTCACCTTCTCCTAAAAATGAATACACAACCAAAGGTTTATTTATGATGGAAAATCCAACTTTGTTTCCCAATGGAATGGTTGCATTCAAACAGCCACGTATCAAAGAAGTGAAACTCTATGATTATGCTCTTTACCTTCTACAGTACTATGATAATATATTTGGGTAGCATTCAAGATTTAGATATTTTATATTGAATATTATTATGTGTCATCGAAGCCAGGCCACAACATCTGTGTTTTCTCACAAATAATTAGATGGATATTTAATTATAACAATTACAGATCTTTGTCAAAAGCTATGGGATGTACCTAATGATAAATTAGCATATTAGTTGATGAGATTTGGCTCTTCTGTATGTGGAACTAGACCATTTTGGAATCAACGAAGAGAAGAATTGATAGACAGTTATTTAGATTAGTTGTCCTACACTTTTCTTTACCCTAAGTGCTGTAGATACCAAATGGCCCGATTTACACAATATAATGCCATCCAGCATGCCAACAAATCCATCAATGCCTACAAGATGATGAATACAAAATATTATTAAAAATCCTCATTTGACAGCTGTATATATGCATCATAGATTCACTACATTTCGAGAGAAATTCTTGGAGAAACTACTTGGTGAAACTGACTATTGGTACAGGTAAATAATCTATTTAAAATGTTATTCAATAAAACAAATAAGAGTCCATTTTGATTAGCTCTCTCTCCATTTACCACTGTTTCTTGTTCAATAATATGATTTACTGACTTAAATTTATATCAGGTCTGAATGGAAAAGTAGAGGTTCTCCACATATTCATGGATTTGTCTAGTTGCCAAATGCACCTGATATTAAAAATTTTGAATGGAATAATGATCTATCAATGCAGAGAGCTTTAGATTACATAGATTAGTATGTATCAACATGGAATCCACAAAGTATTCAACAAATAAATCAATGGAATTTTTCCAAATCTCTTCATGATCCTTGTCTGATGACTACATAGATGATATATGCAATAGACGTGGCTTCTGATTATAGTGATCTGATTAATCATGTACAACAGTACACAAAATGCTCTCTGCAGACATGTTTAAGAAGAAAAGGCGATGCTATTTCATGCCATTATAAAGCTCCATGGACAACAGAAGAAAAATCTGAATTAACAATTATAGATAAAGCTGAACCTAAACATACAACAACACACAATGATGATTGGCTAAACTTACATAACATACATATGCTTTTGATATGGAGAGATAATATAGATTGTCAACCTGTTCTTTCAATTGATGTAGTTATCAAGTATATAGAAAAGTATGTAGCAAAAATAGAACAAAAATAAAAAACATATCGTGCAATGTTAAGTAGAATATCTTCAAGTTTGAATGGTACAATGCTTGCTCTGGCTGCACTTCAGAAAATGCTTCTTGAAAATATTGTTGACGATGATATAGGTGCCCAAGAAACCTGCAATCTTCTAAAAAAGCTTCCCTTATCCCTCTGTAGTAGATAGTTTGTATCTTTGAATGTGAACCAAAAACATCTTCAATGTCTACCTATATCAAACATGCCAACAAGCTTATGCCATAACTAGATTGACAATTATATGGCACACCCACCAAGTTTAGAAATATTTTGTCTTATTGATATAACCCAAAGATGGACATTTTGTGCTACCCAAAAGCAAGACAAATGGAAACAAAGAAAATTTCCTTGTATTATTAGAGTCTCACCTAGATTTATTAACTATATTCCTTCTAGAGAAGACATTTCTTATCTAACATTTTTCTATAGTAAACTTTTTTTATACAAACCATTCCACAATATTGAAATAGAATTTTCAGATTCAGATGAAGGAATAATAGAACAATGGGAATCTTTTTCATCATCATATGAAGCATGGCATGTACGTAGAACACATTCAGATGCAGAAGAAGCAAATGATCCTACAAGTCCTATAGCAGATCTAGATGTAATGCAAGATAGTATACCAGATGAATGGCAAGTTTTAGCTCATTTATATCTAGGCATGCCTATACATTTAAATGATTTAGATATGCTTGGATATTGAGAATTTGACTTAGTAAACAATTGGTTCCAAAATAATATTACTCCTTTACAAAAAGCTACAGCTACAAATTTCATTCAGTCAAATCAAGAAATATTTCAAGAGAATCAAGTTATGCATCAACAAAATTTTTATAAATTATCTATCCAACAACAAAAAGCATATGATATGATTATATCACATAGCCAAAAAACTATTGTACAACAACCATTACAGCTAATTGTACAAGGCACTTCTGGAACTAGCAAATCACATCTGATAGCTCAAATCAAAGCTAGTCTCACTCAATCAACACCCAATGGACAATCACCTATTCTACTTCTTGCACCAATAGGAGTTACAACATTTAACATCAAGGCATCTACAATTCATTCAGTTCTATGTATTCCTATCAAAGAGATGGTACAATTACAAGGTCAACAACTAGCAAAATTACAAGAAAATTTGTATTATGTTCAATACATCATAATAGATGAAATGAGTTTTATTGGTCCTAAATTATTTGAAATAATTGATATAAGATTGAGAGAAGCATTTCCAAATAGAAACCACATTCCTTTTGGGGGTCTTTCAATGATTCTCTTTGGTGATTTGGGTCAGCTTCCTCCAGTTAAAGATATTCCAATGTATGCTTCAAATTCATATGGTGGACAATTATGGCAGTCATTCAGAAAAGTAATCACTTTAGAAGCAAACTTTTGCCAAATTGGTAACATAGATGTTCAGGTACAATTCCATTCTCTTCTTACAAATCTAAGAAATGCAGAACCAATAATTGAAGATTGGACTATACTCATGTCATGGACAAGTACTACTCTCAGTAAAGAGGAAGAAGAAGAATTTCATTCTAAAGTACACCTCTTTGCAACAAATGAAATGGTGGCTCTTCATAATAATAAAATGTTATTATCTCTACATCAACATGTGGCTCTTTCAATAGCAGAACAACAAAAAGATTTTCAAAGTTTGAATGTAGATGAAGAACAACTTCAATCTCATATTCTTTTATGTATAGGTAGACAAGTTATGCTATGTAGTAATTTATGTGTCCAGACAGGGCTAGTTAATGGTGCTATAGGAGAAATCAAAGGTATTGTATATAACAATGGTGAAGAGCCTCCTCAACTGATTGATAGTTGTGGTTGAATTTTTTAACTACATTGGTCCAGCTTGGGATGATACTAATCCCAAACATATTCCTATCACACCAATTAAAAGGGGTTACTATCATCAAATTCCTCTGCGTATGTCATGGGCTTTAACAATACACAAATCACAGGGTTTGTCGCTTGTAAAAGAAACAATTGACATTGGAACCATAGAGCGGCAAGGATGAACTTTTACAGCTCTTTCCAGAGTTCATGAACTATCAGGACTACGTATTCATCCAGCTTTGACTTTTGAAAGATATTCACGCATGCAACAAAATGCAAATGTTACAAGGTGAAAAGAAGAAGAGAGATGCCTAAGCATGTTGATAGAATTTTAACCCTTTTTTTCTAGCATTATTGTATATTGTTCATTGAAATTAAAAATATGTATATATGTTTCTCAGATTATGATCTCTGAACTTACAAAACATACAGTCCTTTTTAAAAATATATAAACTTAGTAACAATAAGCATTTTTTGGGAAAATGTACTTTCTATTGACACTTAGGAACTATAGTCTATCTTTTTGTCGCTATAAGATTTATCATCAACTGATTAAATTAAAATAGAAATACAATAAAAATTATTGTTATACAAATCATAATAACTCTGTAAATCATAATAATTCTATTTACCTTTTGAAATAAATAGAGTATACTTTATAAACAAGTTAATCATATTTATTGAAATTTTAAGCATACATTCAGATGTCTTTAACACTACAAAGATGATCTATATCAGCACACAGAATTAGTTCTATTTATTTGACCAATGCTACATACATCAACATTTACAGGAAGATGTCCATTGACATTGAATAGCAATAGAGTGTTTCAAAAAATTAGCCACAAAAATTCGTCAATCAGATTTTTAGAAAAAAAAATTACAAGAAACCCTTGTAACAATAATTAATATCGTAACAAAAACTATAGGTAATTAAGAAATACCTCCATCAGGTTTATGGTTCATTATTTCTATCATTCAAAAATATTAATTTAAAACTTTTTTGTATATTTTGTTTGAGAACTTTTTCTTCAACATATTACAACACTTTTTTATGATGTCAGCTTACTATTTGATTTTTTCAAACTACCTTTAACAATAATAAATTTAGTCTATGAGGTAAAAGCAACACAATCATAAAATTGTATAATTTTCAACATAGATCTAGTTAGGAAATAACAAAAAAGACAGCTTGCAAAAACACAATAAAAAAAGAACAGTTCAACAATGAAATTCTATATCTCATTTCATGATTCAATAATAAAAATTAATTACAATATGCATAGAGTGCATGATTTATATAAAAGTAAACTACCATTTGTAAGAGCTAAATACACCAATCAACATGATTAGTTAAGAGGAATTAATATGAAATTAACAGCCATGGTAGTTAGAATGAAGGAGGGATGTTCCACAATGCATATGACATATATATCTCTATAACTGACTCTACTAATACTACTCAACTATGCAACAATAAACTATTGGTTGAAAATACAGCTGTCAATTCTCTATACAACTGATCAACTATAGAAGCTAAGAATCATCAACATGAATAGTAGAGAATGCCTCCATAGTGTTGAAAATAAAGGCATGACAGGTCCACTGACATGGTGTTACTTAATAGAAAAAGAAGGTAACTAATCTGATCTTTAGAACTTGCAAAAATAAAATTGCATTTCTCCTTCCTACCATATAAGCTCTGATACCATATTGAATTTGAACAATAAATGTAACTAGGAAAAAAGAAAATTGATAGGTTGTGAAAATCGAATAAAAACAGAGCAAACCAAAAATCAAATTCTATTTGTCATTTCATCATTGAATAATGAATATTGATTACAATATGCACAAAGTGTATGATAACTATAAAACTAAACTACCTTTTGCAAGAGCATATTACACCAATAAGCATCATCGATCACCATGATCAGTTGACAGATCAAGACTAAAGTCAAACAGACTATCAACCATGAACCATGGATTAGTTTAATTTTAAATCGACGCAACACCAAACTACACCAATCACATCAAAGATAAACAACTAGAATTCGAACATGGTTGAATTTTTTTTACCAAATTTTATGACTTCCAGTTCAGTCAATTTTTTATCATCAAATACATAACTAAGTCTTATTTCAACATTCAGGCATTTTGAAAATTTGATTTGTGAAAAATACAAGTGCAGAAAACAAACATTGCTCAGATGAGAGACACCCTTGTACCAAAATGTGTAGTTTGAATCAACCAATAAGCAATAACTTAATCGCTGGATAACAAAACCAGTTTTCTTTCATAAACAAAGCATTTGTCCAAAAAAATAGATTATATTCGATTTGACTCATACATAGATACAAGATATTGTTCATTGTTCGATACAAATTGCACATTTTTGTACAAGAATGTCTATCATTTAAGAAAACTTTGTTTTCTACACTGATATCTTTGAGATAAATTTTTTTTCTAATATATGAACATGGAAATAAAACTTATCTATGTATTTGATCTTTGAAAAATAACTTAGTTGAAAGCCATACAAATTTATATATATATATATATATATATTACTCAACCATGCCCAAATTCTAATTTTTCATCAACACCTAATAACTCCAGCTCCCATTGTTGTCTATTTCGGTCTTGCAACACCATATGTTCATTTTGCTCCATTGTAAATAGTGAACCAAATGAGATATGCCATCCTCTTATGGTTGTCACAAGATCCCAATAAATACATGTTTGCTTTGTAGATCAACAACAACCGTCCGATAAAAAGAAGACTGCCAGTCTTTTTCCACAAAACTCACTGACAACAACCACCACAATGAAAACATATCCGTTACAAATCTAAGAAAGATTTAGTAAATTAATACTATTCCATACTATATACAAAGTCAAATCTTTGTATTCAATATAAGCCCTAATTAAATAACCACTCATGAAAAAACCCTAAATGTCTTTCCTTTTCAAAGAAAACCCTAGGTCAGTCTTTTAAAATCTATTTTACCATTACTTTTACAAAATCACTTAACTTTCTACAAACACACATGTTATAATTTATCATCCACCTGATTCATATTCATAATATTGTTTAATATGGATTTTAAAATCTATTTTACCATTACTTTTACAAAATCACTTAACTTTCTACAAACACATGTTATAATTTATCATCCGCCTGATTCATATTCCTAATAGTATTTAATATAGATTTTAAGGTTATTAACATCTAAACCTGATATGTCAACTAAAAGTATATTATAAGCATATTTGCAATTATACACAGTTAAAGAATTATGTAACATTTTAATTATTTTTTGACAAAATACATTCTATATACATAACTAAATTATAACAATATTGACAATATCAAATTAATTTAAAATCTTATAATTAAGTTACTATTGATTAGGGTATAATATGTGACTAACTACTATTTAACATACCTAGTTCTAGTATCTTATTATCACATATCAAATTTAGTTGTTAAAAACTACTAAATCTGCAATTAACTACTTTTAAACTACCTATGACTGCTTACTTAAGGAATCAACATAGGATGAATGATCTAATGGTTGTCGTTTGTTTGCATGAAACTTTAGTAAACTTTCTAATCATGTAATAGTCGTTGATTTAGAATGAAGGGCACGGTGAATTACTTTATGTCTAATCATAAACCAAAATTATTTCTCCCTACTGAGTGATGTAACTAAGGGTTTATCGTCGATACATCGTAATCGACAAACAGTCCTATGTTTGCATAGAAACTTTCAAACCACTACAAGCATACGAGAGCCATTAGCTTATGTTTTAAGGAGAGTCGACAATTGAGATTCAAACTTGAAACAGTACTGGTGCAAAATTTAATTTAGCCCTTGACATATGACAGTTTGATTTCTCATAAAAGTAATTACTAAATCGTCCAAAGTAAATTGCTGAAAAGATTGTCTTTGATTGCTAATATATTGAAGGTTCGCGCATTCTCACAAACACAAACATATTAAATTTGTAGATGCCTAGACAAGAAAATTTGTAGACCTGGTTATCATTTCCTAAAGGATTCCCTAAAAAGGTTAGTCAATATCTACACATTTCTTGTTCAAAGCTTTATAGATGCTTGTGACAATTGCCTTGCATAAACCATAAAATAGTACTTACACTGAAATGCTGCCAAGAAAAAACTTATCTAGTAAAATTGAGTACACTGACAGGGGTTTGCATGAAGATCTATTAGAATTAATAAATCAGTCAACCACAATTTTAGTGAAGGCCACAGAATTGACCCCAAAAGTAGCTAGCCTAAAAATTATAGACAGTCTCTATGATAAGGATAATTACATAAGGGATGCCAAGATTGGCACGATTAATGCAAGTGGCTCTTTTGATATCACTAGTCTAGAGTTGTTCAAACTAGGGTTTAGCTAGAGAAATGCCCTCCCACCTAGTAGTAATGTATGGCAATTTGACCTGGGAAAGCTTGCAGTGCCTAGTATTTTCATGGATGTAGATTTGATGACTTAAATTGCTAAGAATTATGATCCCATTACTAGGGTAATTATGAATGTAAAAGAAAATGTATTGATAACTATCTCAGTTGAAGAAATCAAGACCATTTTTAGACTAAGTAAACCCTCAAATGAATTACAACAAATTGAGTTTGAGCAATTAAACGAAGTGTACAACACTCAAAAAGATTACCTCAGAACTGTGCCCTTGAAACAGTTCTGCGACAAAATTGGAGAAATGATTATCTTAGGATGAAGTACATAGGAACCTTTCAAAACAATATATTTTAACTATAGAGAAAGGACTACATATTGGTCACTATGTCAGATCTTTGGAGAAGATGTTGAAGAAAGAGTTCTAGTACATTTAATGTACATGATGATCCAACTCTTAAACCCTACCGTACCAGTTACTTTTGACTTTGCTTCCTTCATTGCTGATTTAATTCATAATGGATTGCTAGCTATCCAAAAGAGCGAACTAGACAAGCCTTTCTGCTGGTACTCTTTTATAATGTATATGTTATTGTTTAAAGGTGCCAGTTATTTGGAGAAGGAGATGGTTTTGATGAAACATAACGATGGTGAGGATATGCTAGTGCAATTGTGGAACCTTAATATGATATGGGATAGACATTATAGTAGTTTTATAAATTTTGATAGATATTTTGCAGCCAGGCTTAGGCTATTATTTGTTCATGAAAACACATGAATCCCAACAACCTTGGTTCAACTTGTCAGACCTAAACAATATTTCAAGAGCCTTAAAATTGTACATAATTGGGGGTATTTCATTTTTTATCCTATTTCTATTGTTATCAGATTATATGGTTGTACTGGAACTCCATTCATATTGTCGTATCAAATATCCCTCAAAGTTGGTATTGTAGAGTTCATTAGACAAGTAGGGGATATTGAAAAGAACATTCTTGCAGGTAAATCCAGAGGAACTCTATTTCCAAATGTTACAATTGCCCACCAGTTTATAATCATGAAGGGAGGATGGCTCCATATTGATAAATTTTTCACACCCTATCACATGGCTACATCAATTGCTAGGACAACAGACCCCAATGGTTTTTATAATGAAATGTTCAAAAAGAAAGTCAGGTGCTCTTCAATACATCACATTTTTAATTTCCCTAAGGATATCATTAGAAATATGGCTGATATAGAGGAACAAGACATAAGAAAGGAAAAGTGGTTAGTATACAAGAAGACATTAGACTTTGTCCAGTAGTTTGAGAAGGGATATGATCCCCTAAAAACTATCGAACTGATTGGAAAGAAAATAAACATGCTTATGGATAATTTTCAAGAAATTATTCAAACCGTAAATGAGAAAAAGGAGAAATCCATAAAAGATGAACTAGAGAAGGCTCAATCAATATTGACCAAGCCTGGATTTTCAAAACTATTGCCCCCAAGAAAATACATGGTACAAAAGAAAACTAGTTATAATGTGGTCATACCAGGATCTGAGAAGCATGAACAATAGAAAAGAAAATAAGATGTTCCTTCCACATCACAAAAGCTGGTAAAACATGAAATTATAGACATTTCGCACTCACCTTAGGATCATGCATATCAATATATTCCTGATTGTCCACCTCCCTCAAAGAAACTAAAATTAGAAGAGAGACCTATACATGTTCAAGGTGATTATTATCCATCCCAGTCACCTTTGAACATAATGGATGATCATTAAGTGACACAAAAAATGCAACAATTAGGAGCCCTTCATCAAATTTTTATGACTTATGAAGAGATAAATGAGGGGGTTCCTGAACCACCAAAAGAGCCTGAATTAGATTTGATAGTGGGAGAGATGGAAGGTACAGAACTAGACACAATAATAAAACAAGCATGTGATGAATTCTTAGCTGATGATGCCTTTGTAAAGTCTAAAGCCTTCATGAAATTTTTAGGGAAATTATATATTAGTCAATTTCAAGAAACTTGTGAAAAGAGGCATGAGGAGAAACCAGGTAAAGATCTAAAGATCATAGAAAGTGATGTGAGGAAAGAGATGATTGAGCGGTTTGAGAGGATCACTCTAGAACAAGGAAGAGACTTTAGAAGAAATTCAAGAGTGCTTATCCTCCCAGAGTGGGATATAGCTAATGTAGTGGTCTTTGATGTAGTCAGAAAATAGACCACACCAATTTACAACACCAGAGAGGAGGCAGAGCAGGCAATTAAGGGAATCACTTTTAGTGATGATCATCAAGCCTTGGTGATGTGGTCTTTAAAGAAAAATGACAATAACAGAGGAAAGCAAATTAGTAAAGGTGATATCATAGTTAGCCTCATTGTCAAAAGGGTAACTGATACTTCTATACTTGAGGCATCAGAAAAGGTGGTAGCATCATCCCAACTTATAGCAAGGGTCATAGAAAAGGAGACCAAAGAAAAAGAGGACCTCACAACAAGACTAGAAACAATGTTAAAGCCTTATGTAGACTTGAAACAAGGATTATATCAAAAGGATATATTAATTGAAAACTTGAACAAAAGGTTAGGTGAACAGGGCCCAATTCATTCTTTAGCACAATTCCATATTTCTTCATCACCTGTTTGACCTTTTTCTTCAAGCCTAATTATTGAGTACCCACTCTCCCCTCTCTCACCTTCCATGGCCGATGAAGAGCATGAGCAAAAATAGAAGCTAAGGCATGAGAAAAGAATAAAAGATACCATTTTACAATTTGTTGCAAATTTAAATCCAAGAGAGGTTTATAAAACTACTAAATAGTTGTGTGACATTTTGATCTCTTTTAAGAAAGAGATAACCACTTTAGACCCAAATTTAGAATGCTAGATTGCTAGAAAGAATAGGTTGAAATCAATTTTTTACTTGATTAATGATCAATGTATTGTCAATATACAACTAACAAATACCTATAAATTTGTTAAAGACCCCTTTGAATTTGAAGTCAACAAGGAAAGTTTAAAGAGGAAGACAAAAATGTTAAGAGTAAGATACTTTTAGAATGATTTCGAAATGTTTCCAAGTCTTATCAAAGTAGATGGAACCATAAAGCATAGAGATGAATGGTTACAACAAATTGAAGGTGAAGTGTCAACTCTAGTAGATACCATTCTAAATACAGAAGATAATACACCCTTTGTACAATTAATTAGAATTTTGCAAGATGTCATAATACATTTCACTAATATAAGAAATGAGGTACACCAGGTAGTAGTACATTGGGACAAATTACTGCCTAAAAGAGATGAAGTTCTAGCCTTTCATTGGCCAACTGAAGACACTTATGTATCATGGGAAGTAGCATATCCTTTGGACAATGCCAAAGAAGAAGAGACATCCTCTGAAGAAGCAAGCAGTAGCATTGCCCCAACACCTTAAAAGAAAAACAAATAGTACAACCAACCTCAAACACACAGAGAAAGAATGGATGCTACACCTGACATATTTTGAAGTAACCCTGCAAGTTGTTGAAATATTGGTCACTCATATGAGTTATCAATTTTGTAAAATTGCAACCAAAAATTGTTAAATTTACATTTTTGATCTTACTTACTGAAAACTTTTTTTTTTTCTATGAAAGATCCGAAGCTTCTATGCAATCCTTTTTAAAAAAAAATAGATTACCTCGATCATTTTAGCCTACAATAATATAGCTTACCTTATACAGTGAGATTGTATGTTACTAACTTGAAAATTAAAGTTTCATAGAATATGTTGTAGCTATAAAATCTCTTTAAAGTATTCTCAAAGAATCAGGTTCCATTCCTTGAGTCCTACATGGAATTCATTTTGATGTCATTCAATATTTGACAAAGTATGTTCTCATGCTTTCACTTTTTTAAAGTCAATTATATTAAGACTATACTCAAGTATGACCCTTCCTTCTATTTTTGATTTGTTTATAAACTATTAAATTTACCTTTTTTGTCTTAATTACTAAAAACCTTTTTGTTTCTTCTACAAAATATCCGAAGCTTCTATGTGATCCTTTTTAAAAAAAAATGGATAATCACGATCATTTTAGCCTTCAATAATGTAGACTATCTTATACTCTGAAACTGTATGTCGGTAACTTGAAAATTGTATTTTCATAGAATATGTTGTCACTATAAAATCTCTATAAAGTATTCTCAAAGAATTAGTATCCATTCCTTCGGTCATACATGGAATTCATTTCAATGTCTTTCAATACCTAACAAACTATGTTCTCATTCTTTCACTTTTTAAAAGTCAATTATATTAAGACTATTATCAAGTATGACCCTTCTATTATACATTTCTTATAAGGAATCTCTTTTGTTAACAGTTGCATTTATAAACATTTTCTATACATCATATTGATATTATCCAAACTTTATATATCTGCTATCTATTGCTCTTCAATATAATGAGTTATGTATCACAATTTTATAGTGAAGCTATTGTCTTATGGATCAACCATTGACCAACACTTTGGGTTTTTAATACTGATCTTTTTTAAAGACAAACAGGTTGTGTAGACGTTGTGTAACATTTAAGAGCTCTTGGATGTGGTAGCAAATGATTTTCAGGAGTAGGAATAGGATTTATAGTACGAGCATAATTCAACATCCCTTAATTCATCATTCCAACATTTCCAAACAAACTAGGTTCCCAAATTGTAGTCACCAATCATTGTAGACAAACGCTCTCAGAGTCTAAATATGCTTGTATCAGATTGGTAGGTGATAGATGAATCCTCTAAAAAACATGGAAGTGAGGAAATCTATAGCTACATAGTAAATAGGTCTTTCTGTATCATCATTTATATCGAAAGGATCATGCAATCTTTAATAATCTCTCTAGAATATACTATTAAAGGAATCAATCAATTAATGTTCTTGTCTCTTCGCCTTGATAAATTATTTATATAAATTAGTTGGGTTGATAGGTGGTGTAAACTTTTCCAATAATGCATCTTTCAATTCTTGCAAAGTTTGTATTGAATTAGTAGGAAAGTTGATGTACTACTAAAAAGATTCTTTGCCTAGAAAAAATGGATTAGTCTGCAAGAAATATCCTCCTCTTCAATTTTTCCATTTTCCAGCACATCGTTAAAATTATTATTTTAAAAAATAAAATAAAATTATATAATAAATATCTCACTATTTAATATTTATTAATATTTTATTATTTAATATGTATTGTAAAATATTCTAATTAATTTCCATATATCATATATCATTATATAAATTTTTTTAAAAATGTTACAAAGAATTAATATTATATAATAAATATCTAGCTATTTAATATTAATTCACATTTTTTACTATCACTAACATTAAATAAATACAAGCAAAGTAATATTAATTATCAATACATATTTTATAATACAAATTAAAAAATAGCTTAAGTATACAATCTGAAACACATCTCTGACTGCTAAGGTTATGCGTTGCTGCAATTGATCTTAAACACACATTTTATTATTATCTTTCCACCACATAGGCATGTACAAAATCTGTACATTTTGTTGTCTGTTTGAAACTCTATTCACCAAATCTGATTTCAACACTTCTTTCTTTAGTAGTTGTTGGCATATAATTTTGATGCACGAAAACCTTGTATTCAATACAAATATTTCAGTTTGTATACGATTTCGAAGAGTATTGATTAACAAAATCCATCTTAGATATTGGACAGATGACCATTCAATATTTTGATTCTTGTGAACTAATTTCATATATAATATCAATTTTGTCTAATACCAAATATGCCATTCTTAATTTGTGTGATATATCTTGAGATTTCCCAAGATTGTCATATCGAACATCGAAATAAGAGCACCTTTTTTCATTGGCACGTGTCATTGGTGATATAATTGACATCTAAAATAAAATTTAAAATAGTCATCTTAACATTAAATGCTTCATGAAAAGTAACATTAAAGCGATGATTACATATCATTTATTGAACCCATTACTAATTTATTTCAACTCATTGTGCTACATAGATAATTATTATAACACTATCTCTGCACAACTCCATCACATCTGATGCAGGAGCATCTTGGGTGTAAGAGGAATCTTGCATCACCGAAAAATATTTGTTGTTGTATTTAATAAGGGCTTTCTTGTGTAGAGCTGCTATTTATGGAAACTTGCTATTTTTAGTAAGTTGGTCATAAATCTCAGAATGTTCTGATTTCAAATATGGAGGTTCATCTCAGTCGTATCAGCCTGCCAATAAAGTTTCATTGACAGATCAAATCTAGCTTAGTAGATATTGAAGATTTTCAGTATTGGCAGCAGGGTATAGAAACTTTGAACTCAATTTTGAAGGCTTTAGAGGCCCTGGATGAGGTCGAGAATTTTGGTGATGAGCTCTTGCATGAGTCAAGCCTATAGAGCACTTCGTGGCCTTTTCGAATTGGGGTTGTAATAGTCAATCGGAGCAACTGGCGATGACTTATGGTCTTTGGAAGTTGAGTCACCTGAAATGGTGGAAAATAATTTTCCTTCAAAATTTTTGTTCGGGTTTCAAAAGTTATTTTGAGCCGACTTTGATGTAATAAATTGTAAAATAAAATAATTCCAAGTTTGGTCGGCCCTTTGGGCTAAATTTTTGGAACCTTCTCGGGCGGTGGAAATTGCCTATATAAAGAAGGCCCATAGTGTTGTCTTAGACAGTTCTGGGTAGTAGATCTGGGTAATAATTCGAGGCTTTCTCCTATAGAATAATGTAAGGGAATGCCCATGTGGCTTTGCATATTGTAATTGTGAAAGTTTGTAATTCCACATTTGTGGAGATAATAAGAAGCCAATTTTCTATTCTTGCATTTTGTTGTTGTTTCTCTATTTCTGTTATGTGTTTGTGATATTAAGGGGAGCACCCTTCATCAAGTGGTATTAGAGTAGGTTTTCCTGAGTGTGTAAATAGATCACCAACTATGAGGCAGTTTCCACCAGGACCATGGATAGGGTTTCAGTGCGCATCGCAAAAATGCCTCCACAAAGGGAACATGGCAGAAGAGCTGGTGTTGTAACACCCAAGGTTAGGGCACTACAGAGACAAGTGCGAGCATTGCAAGAAGAGATTCATAGAGGAATAAATCTTAATGTCAGAGATGAAAGCGAGGATGAAGCCAAAGAAGAATATAAGGAAGGAGAAGTTGAAATTGTGAACCAGGAGGAAGAAAGACTTTTCCAGGCCATTTCCAAGATTGGGAAAAGACCTAAGATTAAGGTTCCTACATTTTCTGGAAATCTTAACCCAGAAGAATTGATCGACAGGATCAATGAATGTGAGGAATATTTTGAGTATAAAGATATTGAGGATCCTGAGAGGGTCAAATTTGTGAAGGCCAGACTGAAAGGTCATGCGAAGATCTCGTGGCAAGAGGTTCAATTGGAGTGAAATAGAAGAGGGAAAGATAAAATCACAAGATGGGATCAGATGGTGGATAAATTGAAGCGACAGTTCATTCCTATTGATTATGAGCTTGACTTACTAAAGAAAATGCAAAGTTTGAAGCAAGCAGGAAGATCTATTCAGGAGTATACAGAGGAGTTCTATCGACTCTTCATCAAAACAGGCCATGTAGAAGCTGATAAGGAGAAAGTTTCTCGATACCTTATTGGGTTAAGGCCAAGAATTCAGGAGGAGTTGAATCTAGTTCGAATGAACAGTATTTAGGAGGCATACCAGTTTGCCGTAAAAGTAGAGGAAAAGTTGAACAAGAAGTTCAAGAGCAGAAAAATGGAAGAGGTCGCGGTGGACGATCTGGTGGATGGCCCTATGGAGGCCGAAATGAAGATTCAAAAAAGAAGGATGAGGCCAGTAGTAGTTAGAATCAGCGAGGATACAATTCCAATTGTTTCCAAGATCAAAATAATAGAGATCAGAGAGAAAGAGGAAGAGGACAAGGATCCTGAAGAGGAGGCTTCCATGGAACATGTTTTCATTTTGGAGAAGAAAATCATAGGGCATTTGAATGTCCTCAGTGCCAAGGCAGAATAGATAGGAGAAATGAAGGCCAGGCCAAAGTTGCACATGTAGATGAAGATGCCAGATCATCAAATTCTGAAGATGCTAAAAAAGGAGAAACGCTGATTAACAAAAGAGTCCTGCTGAGTGGTGAGAATGAAACTCAACAAAGGAGGAGCCTATTTCGC
This sequence comes from Chamaecyparis obtusa, assembly GCA_027943335.1. Lineage (NCBI taxonomy): Eukaryota > Viridiplantae > Streptophyta > Pinopsida > Cupressales > Cupressaceae > Chamaecyparis > Chamaecyparis obtusa. Next base: position 48,952 of record BSBK01007110.1, on the reverse strand, counting down.
ACCAGGTGCAAGTGTGAGGGTAAGTGTTGTGATATGATTATTGATAGTGGAAGCACTAAAAATTTGGTGTGGGAAGAAATGTTGACAAAGTTGAAGCTCAAGAGATAGAAACACCCATATCATATCGGATTGCCTGGGTACAAGATGACCACAAGGTCATGGTTAGTGAACAATACCTACTGAAGTTCAAGATTGGCGGATATCATGACGAGGTACTATGTGATATCATATCTACAGATGCATGTCATATGTTGTTAGGTAGACCATGGCAGTTTGACTGATGTGTTGTACATGATGCATGTGCGAATACCTATTCCCTAACAAAGGATGGAGTGCGACATAAGCTAAAGCCATTGAATGACACAAAAGAAAAGGTATGTGGTAGTGCAAGAATAACTTTTGTCGATGGAATAAATTTCCTAGATGGTATGAGGCATGAGCATGTATGATTTTCTTTAATCCCAAAAGCTGGTAAAGAGGAAGTAGAAGACATTCCAGTAGAAGTTATAGATTTGTTGAATGAGTTTCAGGATATTGTATCCGATAATGTACCTGATGGATTACCACTAGTCAGGAAGATTAGTCATCAAATGGACTTGATCCTAGGAGCGAGTTTTCTGAATAAGGCAGCACACAGAATGACACCTGCAAAAAGTGAGGAGTTGAACAGGAAAGTACATGAGTTGTTATAGAAAGGATTGATCCATGAGAGTCTGAGTCCCTATGTTGTACCAGTGGTATTAGCACAAAAGAAGAATGGAGAGGGGAGGATGTGTACAGATTCAAGTGCAATAAACAAGATCATAATCAAGTACAGGTTTCCATTGCCACGAATGGATGATATTATGGATTGTTTGAGTGGAGCTATGTATTTCTTAAAGATACATCTGAAGAGTGGATATCATCAGATTCAGATCAGAGAAGGAGATGAATAGAAGATTGCCTTCAAGACAAAGGAAGGACTGTATGAGTGGTTAGTCATGCCTTTTGAGCTAACCAATGCACCGAGCACTTTCATGCAGCTCATAAACGAAGTTCTGAAAGAATTTCTAGGTAAGTTTGTCATTGTTTACCTAGATGATATTCTGATCTTTAGTAAGACATTGGAGGAGCATATGATGCATATTCGTATGGTATTTAAGAAGCTGAGAGAAGAGAAATTGTTGATTAATTTGAAGAAGTGCAGTTTTGTGAAGAAAGAGTTGGTGTATTTGGGCTTTGTAATTTCAGTAGAAGGTCTAAAAATGGACCCAGAGAAGGTGCAGGCTATCCTTGAATGGCCTACTCCAAGGAGTGCTACTGAGGTAAGATCTTTTCATGGTCTAGCCATTTTTTACAAAAACTTTGTCAGAAATTTTAGCAATATTTTTGGACCCTTGACTGAAACAATGAGAGGGGATAGAAAAGAGTTTAAGTGGACTAATGGGGTAGAAAAGAGTTTTCAATTATTGAAACAGAAAGTTACAGAACAACCTATTTTAGGACTTCTAGATTTTAATAATGTGTTTCAAGTAGATTGTGATGCTAGTGGTACTGCAATAGGAGCTGTTATGAGCCAAGAAGGTAAACCTATTGCTTATTTCAGTGAGAAGTTAAATCATGCCAAGAGGAAATATTCTATTTATGATCAAGAATTTTATGCTATAGTTTAGGCATTAAAGAAGTGGAGACATTATTTTCTTCCTAAGGAGTTTGTTTTGTATACTGATAATCAAGCTTTGCAATATTTGAATAGTCAAGGAAAGTTGAATAAGAGGCATTTGAAATGGGTTGAGTTTTTGCAGAGTTATACATTTATTTTGAAACACAGGAGTGGAAAGTCTAATAGGGTTGCATATACTCTTAACAGAAGACAACCATTGCTGACAGAAATGTAGATTGAAGTGGTCGGGTTCAAGAAACTCAAGGATTTGTATCCAGAGGATCCTAATTTTGGTGAAGCTTGGAAAGCTTGTATAGAACCTATTGATCTAGACAGGATGAAATGAATAGATTTCATCATCCAGGATGATATGCTATTTAAAGGGAGCCAGTTGTGCATTCCACGAACCTCTACGAGGGAGAATCTCATCAAGGAGAAGCATAGCGGAGGATTGGCTGGATATTTTGGTCATGATAAAACCCTTTCTTTGGTTAGTGAGAATTATTACTGGCCATAGTTGCAGCAAGATGTGAAGAAGTTTGTACAGAGTTGTAGAGTATGTCAGATGGTGAAAGGAGTGAAGAATAATACAGGGTTGTATCATCCATTACCTGTACCAGAGAAGCTTTGGGAGGATATCAGTATGGACTTTGTTCTTGGTTTACCGAGGACTCAATGGGGACATGATTCAATTTTTGTGGTGGTTGACAGATTTTCAAAGATGGCACATTTCATTCCCTGCAAGAAGACTAATGATGTTGTTCATGTAGCTGAATTGTTTTTCAAAGAAGTAGGGAGACTACATGGTCTACCAAAGACCATAGTTTCAAATCGAGACACTACGTTCGTTGGATATTTCTGGCATACATTATGGAAAAAGTTGAAGATAGATTTGAAGTTCAGTTCATCACATCATCCACAGACTGATGGATAGATAGAGGTGGTGAATAGAAGTTTGGGAAATTTACTAAGATGTTTGGTTGGAGACAAGCCAACAGGATGGGATTTGATTTTACCATAGGCAAAATTTGCATATAATAATTCTATTAATAGGAGCACTAGTAGATCACCATTCCAGATTGTCTATGGTAGCAGTCCCAGAAATGCATTTGAATTGAGGAAGATAGATAAAGGAAAAATAAGTAGTGCTGAAGCTGAGGATTTTATAGAACACTTGAAGAACATCCATGGGGAGGTGAGGAAGCGCATTACCAAAATGAATGCATAGTATAAGGCTAAGGTAGATGAGAAAAGGAGGCATAAGGAATTTTAGGTTGGGGATGAAGTCATGGTTCATTTGTGGAAGGAGCAGTTTCCAGTTGGTACATATAACAAGCTGAAAATGAAGAAGTTTGGACCATGTAAGATATTGAAGAAACATGATTCAGGAAATGCATGTGAGGTAAAATTTCCTACTGAGCTAGATATTTCACCAGTGTTTAACATTTTAGATCTGAGAGAGTATCATGAAGGAGGTGTTGAAGATGAGATGACAGCACCACAGTGGAGTATTCCAGCAACTAGTTCAGACACTAAGGATATTAAAGATATGCTGGATAGTCATGTTGGTAGAAGCACAAGGAACAGGACATATGAAGAATATCTGGTCAAGTGGAAAGGATGACTTGTTGAAGATTCATCATGGCTAAAAAAGAAGGAGGTTGATTGTCTTGGTTTTCCTCTGCACACCTGAGTCGTGATAGGGTCACTTCTCAAATTACCCCGGGTGTGTAATGTAGGAGAATCCTGGGTGTAAGAGAAATCTTGCATCACCCAAAAATATTTATATTTTTGTATTCAATAATGGCTTTCTTATGTAGAGCTGCTATTTATGGAAACTTTCTATTTCTAGTAAGTTGGTCATAAATCTCAGAATGTTCTGATTTCAGATATGGAGGTTCATCTCAGTCATATCAGCCTGCCAGTAAAGTTTGATTGACAGATCAAATCTAGCTTTTTAGATATTGAAAATTTTTGGTATTGGCAGCAGGGTACAGAAACTTTGAACTCATTTTTGAAGGCTTTAGAGGCCCCAGATGAGGTCAAGAATTTGGGTGACAAGCACTTGCGTGAGTCAAGCCTGTAGAGCGCTTCATGGCCTTTCCGAATTGGGGTTGTAATAGTCAATCAGAGCAATTTGCGATGACTTATGGTCTTCGGAAGTTGAGTCACCTGAAATGGCAGAAAATAATTTTCCTTCAAAATTTATGTTCAGGTTTCAAAAGTTATTTTGAGCCGAATTTGATGTAATAAATTGTAAAATAAAATAATTCCAAGTTTGGTCAGCCCATTGGGCTAAATTTCTATAACCTTCTCGAACAGTGGAAATTACCTATATAAAGAAGGCCCGTAGTGTTGTCTTAGACAGTTCTGGGTAGTAGATCTGGGTAATAATTCAAAGCTTTTTCCTACAGAATATTGTAAGGGAATGCCCATGTGGCTTTGCATACTGTAATTCTGAAAGTTTGTAATTCCACATTTGTGGAGATAATAAGAAGCCACATTTTTTTTCTTCCATTTTTTTGTTGTTTCTCTATTTTTGTTATGTGTTTGTGGTATTAAGTGGAGCACCGTTCATCAAGTGGTATTAGAGAAGGTTTTCCTGAGTGTGTAAACAGATCGCCGACTGTGAGACAGTTTGCACCAGGACTATGGTTAGTGTTTCAACGTGCATCATGAAAATGCCTCCACGAAGGGAGCATGGTGGAAGAGCTGGTGTTGTAACACCTAAGGTTAGGGCACTGCAGAGACAAGTGTGAGCATTGAAAGAAGAGATTCATAGAGGAATGAATCTTAATGTCAGAGACGAAAGTGAGGATGAAGCCGAAGAAGAATATCAGGAAGGAGAAGTTGAAATTGTGAATTAGGAGGAAGAAAGACTTTTCCGCACCATTTTCAAGATTGGGAAAAGACCTAAGATTGAGGTTCTTACATTTTCTAAAAATCTTAACCCAGAAGAATTGATTGACTAGATGAATGAATGTGAGGAATATTTTGAGTATGAAGATGTTGAGGATCCTGATAGGGTCAAATTTGCGAAGGCCAGACTGAAAGGTCATGCGAAGATCTAGTGGCCAGAGGTTCAATTAGAGTGAAATAGAAGAGGGAAAGATAAAATCACAAGATGAGATCAGATGGTGGATAAATTGAAGCAACACTTCATTCCTATTAATTATGAGCTTGACCTACTAAAGAAAATGAAAAGTTTGAAGCAAGCAGGAAGATCTGTTCAGGAGTATAAAGAGGAGTTCTATCGACTCCTCATCAGAACAGGCCATGTAAAAGCTGATAAGGAGAAAGTTTCCTGATACCTTAATGGGTTAAGGCCAAGCATTCAGGAGGAGTTCAATCTAGTTCGAATGAACAGTATTGTGGAGGCATACCAGTTTGCCCTAAAAGTAGAGGAAAAGTTGAACAAGAAGTTCAAGAGCAGACAAAATGGAAGAGGTCGCGGTGGATGATTTGGTGGATGGTCCTATGGAGGCCAAAATGAAGATTCAAAAAAGAAGGATGAGGCTAGTAGCAGTCAGAATCAGCAACGATACAATTCCAATCGTTTCCAATATCAGGATAATAAAGATCAGAGAGGAAGAGGAGGAGGACAAGGATCTGGAAGAGGAGGCTTCCGTGGAACATATTTTCACTGTGGAGAAGAAGGTCATAGGGCATTTGAATTTTCTCAGTGCCAAGGAAGAACAGATAGGAGAAATGAAGGCTAGGCTAGAGTTGCACATGTAGATGAAGATGTCAGATCATCAAATTCTAAAGATACTGAAAGAGGAGAAACGCTCATTAGCAAAAGAGTCCTGCTGAGTGGTGAGAATGAACTTGAACAAAGGAGGAGCCTATTTTGCACCAGGTGAAAGTGTGTAGGTAAGTGTTATGATGTGATTATTGATAGTGGAAGCACTGACAATTTGGTGTCAGAAGAAATGGTGACAAAGTTGAAGCTCAAGAGATAGAAACACCCACATCCATATCGGATTTCCTAGGTACAGGATGACCACAAGGTCATGGTCAGTGAACAATGCCAAGTGAAGTTCAAGATTGGTGGATATCATGATGAGGTACTATGTGATATCATATCTATGGATGTATGTCATATGTTGTTAGGTAGACCATGGCAGTTTGACCAATGTGCTGTAGATGATGGTCATGTGAATACCTATTCCCTAACAAAGGATGAACTACGACATAAGCTAAAGCCATTGAATGACACAAAAGAAAAGGTATGTGGTAGTGCAAGAATAAATTTTGTTGATGAAAAAAATTTCCTAGATGGTATGAGGCATGAGCATGTATGTTTTTCTTTAATTCCAAAACCTAGTAAAGAGGAAGTAGAAGACATTCCTATAGAAGTTGCAGATTTATTAAATGAGTTTTAGGATACTATATTCAATAATGTACCTGATGGATAACCACCAGTCAAGAAGATTAGTCATCAGATGGACTTTATCCCAGGAGTGAGTTTACCAAATAAGGTAGCACGAAGAATGACACCTACAGAAAGTGAGGAGTTGAACACGCAAGTACATGAGTTGTTGTAGAAAGGATTGATCCGTGAGAGTCTGAGTCCCTGTGTTGTACCAGGGGCATTAGCACCAAAGAATAATGGAGAGTGGAGGATTTGTACATATTCAAGAGCAATAAACAAGATCATAATCATGTACAGGTTTCCATTACCATGAATGGATGATATTATGGACTGTTTAAGTGGAGCTGTGTATTTCTCAAAGACAGATCTGAAGAGTGGATATCATTAGATTCAGATCAGAGAAGGAGATGAATGGAAGACTTCCTTCAAGACAAAGGAAGGACTGTATGAGTGGTTAGTCATGCCTTTTGGGCTAACCAATGCACCGAGCACTTTCATGTGGCTCATGAATGAGGTTCTAAGAGAATTTCTGGGTAAGTTTGTCATTGTTTACCTAGATGATATTCTGATCTTTAGTAAGACATTGGAGGAGCATATGATGCATATTCGTATGGTATTTGAGAAGCTGAGAGAATAAAAATTGTTGATTAATTTGAAAAAGTGCAATTTTGTGAAGAAAGAGTTGGTGTATTTGAGCTTTGTAATTTCAGCAGAAGGTCTAAAAAGGGACCTAGAGAAGGTGCAAGCTATCCTTAAATGGTGTACTCCATGGAGTGCTACTGAGGTAAGATCTTTTCATGGTCAAGCCAATTTTTACAGAAAGTTTATCAGAAATTTTAGCAGTATTTGTGGACTCTTGACTGAAACAATGAGAGGGGATAGAAAAGAGTTTAAGTGGACTAATGGGGCATAAAAGAGTTTTCAATTATTGAAATAGAAAGTTACAGAACAACTTGTTTTAGCACTTCCATATTTTAATAAGGTGGTTCAAGTAGATTGTGATGCTAGTGGTACTGCAATAGGTGCTGTTATGAGCCAAGAAGATAAACTTGTTGCTTATTTTAGTGAGAAGTTAAATAATGCCAAGAGGAAATATTCTATTTATTATCAGGAATTTTATGCTATAGTTCAGGCATTAAAGAAGTGGAGATATTATCTACTTCCTAAGGAGTTTGTTTTGTATAATGATCATCAAGCTTTGCAATATTTGAATAGTCAAAGAAAGTTGAATTAGAGGCATTTGAAATGGGTTGAGTTTTTGTAGAGTTATACATTTGTTTTGAAACACAAGAGTGGAAAGTCTAATAGGGTTGCATATGCTCTTAATAGAAGGCAACTATTGTTGACAGAAATGCAGATTGAAGTGGTTGGGTTCAAGGAAGTCAAAGATTTGTATCCATAGGATCCTGATTTTGGTGAAGCTTGGAAAGCTTGTACAGAACCTGTTGCTCTAGACAAGATGAAATGGCTAGATTTCATCATCCAGGATGATATGCTATTCAAAGGGAGCCATTTGTGCATTCCACGAAGTTCTATGAAGGAGAATCTCATCAAGGAGAAGCATAGCAGAGGACTGGCGGTACATTTTGATCATGATAAAACCCTTGCTTTGGTTAGTGAGAATTATTATTGGCCACAGTTGTAGCAAGATGTGAAGAAGTTTGTACAAAGTTGTAGACTATGTCAGATGGCAAAAGGAGTGAAGTAGAATAAAGGGTTGTATCAGCCATTACCTATACCAGAGAAGCCCTGGGAGGATATCAGCATGGACTTTGTTCTTGGTTTATCGATGACTGGGCAGGGACATGATTCAATTTTTGTGGTGGTTGACAGATTTTCAAAGATGACACATTTCATTCCCTACAAGAAGACTAATGATGTTGTTCATGTAGCAGAATTGTTTTTCAGAGAAGTGGTGAGATTACATGGTTTGCCAAAGACCATAGTTTCAGATCGAGATACTAAGTTCATTGGATATTTCTGGCGTACATTGTCGAAGAAGTTGAAGATAGATTTAAAGTTTAGTTCATCACATCATCCATAGACTGATGGACAGATAGAGGTGGTGAATAGAAGTTTGGAAAATTTACTAAGATGTTTGGTTGGAGACAAGCCAACAGGATGGGATTTGATTTTACCACAGGCAGAATTTGCATACAATAATTCTATTAACAGGAACAATGGTAGATCACCATTCCAGATTGTATATGGTAGAAGTCCCAGAAATGCATCTGAATTGAGGAAGATAGATAAAGGAGAAATAAGTAGTGCTGAAGCTGAGGATTTTATAGAACACTTGAAGAACATCCATGGGGAAGTGAGGAAGCACATTACCAAAATGAATGCACAGTATAAGGCTAAGGCAGATGAGAAAAGGAGCCATAAGGAATTTAAGGCTGGGGATGAAGTCATGGTTCATTTTCAGAAGGAGCGGTATCCAGTTGGTACATATAACAAGCTGAAAATGAAGAAGTTTGGACCATGTAAAATACTGAAGAAACATGATTCAAGAAATGCATGTGAGGTAGAATTGCCTACTAAGCTAAATATTTCACCAGTGTTTAACATTTCAGATCTGACAGACTATCATGAAGGAGGTGTTGAAGATGAGATCACAGCAGCACAGTGGAGTATTCAAGCAACTAGTTCAGACACTAAGGAGATTGAAGATATACTGGATAGTCATGTTGGTAGAAGTACAAGGAACATGACATATGAAGAATATCTGGTCAAGTGGAAAGGATGACGTGTTGAAGATTCATCATGGCTGACAAAGAAGGAGGTTGACCATCTTGGTTTTCCTCTGCACACATGAGTCATCACAGGGTCACTTCTTAAATTACCCCAGGTGCCTGATGCAGGAGCATCCTAGGTGTAAGAGCAATCTTGCATCATCCAAAAATATTTATATTTTTGTATTCAATAAGGGCTTTCTTGTGTAGAGATACTATTTATGGAAACTTTCTATTTTTAGTAAGTTGGTCATAAATCTTAGAATGTTTTGATTTCACATATGGAGGTTCATCTCAGTCATATCAGCTTGCTAGTAAAGTTTCATTGACAGATCAAATCTAGCTTTGTAGATATTGAAGATTTTCGATATTGGCAGTAGGGTATAGAAACTTTGAACTCAGTTTTGAAGACTTTAGAGGCCCCATATGAGGTCAAGAATTTGGGTGATAGGTGCTTGCGCGAGTCAAGCCTGTAGAGCGCTTCGTGGCTTTTCCAAACTGAGGTTGTAATAGTCAATCAGAGCAATTGGCGATGACGTATGGTCTTCAGAAATTGAGTCACCTGAAATGGTAGAAAATAATTTTCTTTCAAAATTTCTGTTTAGGTTTCAAAAGTTATTTTGAGCCGACTTTGATGTAATAAATTGTAAAATAAAATAATTCCAAGTTTGGTCGGCCCCTTTGGGCTAAATTTCTGGAACCGTCTTGGGCGGTGGAAATTGGCTATATAAAGAAGGCCCGTAGTGTTGTCTTAGATAGTTTCGGGTAGTAGATCTGGGTAATAATTTGAGGATTTTTCCTACAGAATATTGTAAGGGAATGCCCATTTGGGTTTTCATATTGTAATTCTGAAAGTTTGTAATTCCACATTTGTGGAGATAATAAGAAGCCAATTTTCTGTTCTTGCATTTTGTTGTTATTTCTCTTTTTCTATTATGTGTTTGTGGTATTGAGGGGAGCACCCTTCATCAAGTGGTATTAGAGTAGGTTTTCCTAAGTGTGTAAATAGATCGCCAACTATGAGGCAATTTGCACCAGGACCGTGGTTAGGGTTTCAGCGCGCATCGTGAAAATGCCTCCACGAAGGGAACGTGGTGGAAGAGCTGGTGTTGTAAAACCCAAGTTTAGGGCACTGCAGAGACAAGTGCGAGCATTGCAAGAAGAGATTCATAGAGGAATGAATCTTAATGTCAGAGACGAAAGCAAGGATGAAGCTGAAGAAGAATATCAGGAATGAGAAGTCAAAATTGTGAACCAAGAGGAAGAAAGACTTTTTCGGGCTATTTCCAAGATTGGAAAAAGATGTAAGATTGAGGTTCCTACATTTTCTAAAAATTTTAACCCAAAAGAATTGATTGACTGGATCAATGAATGTGAGGAATGTTTTGAGTATGAAGATGTTGAGGATCCTGATAGGGTCAAATTTGCGAAGGCCAGACTAAATGGTCATGCAAAGATCTGGTGGCAAGAGGTTCAATTGGAGTGAAATAGAAGAGGGAAAGATAAAATCACAAGATGAGATCGAATGGTGAATAAATTGAAGTGACAGTTCATTCCTATTGATTATGAGCTTGACCTACTAAAGAAAATGCAAAGTTTGAAGCAAGCAGGAAAATTTGTTCAGGAGTATACATAGGAGTTCTATTGACTCCTCATCAGAACAAGCCATGCAGAAGCTGATAAGGAGAAAGTGTTCTGATACCTTAATGGGTTAAGGCTAAGCATTCAGGAGTTGAATCTAGTTTGAATGAATAGTATTGAGGAGGCATACCAGTTTTTTCTAAAAGTAGAGGAAAAGTTGAACAAGAAGTTTGAGAGAAGACAAAATGGAAGAGGTTGCAGTCAATGATCTGGTGGACGGTCCTATGGAGGCCGAAATGAAGATTTGAAAAAGAAGGATGAGGCCAGTAGTAGTCAGAATCAGCGAGGATACAATTCTAATTGTTTCCAAGAACAAAATAATAGAGATCAAAGAGGAAGAGTAAGAGGATAAGGATCTAGAAGAGGAGGCTTCCGTAGAACATGTTTTCACTGTGGAGAAGAAGGTCATAGGGCATTTGAATGTCCTCAGCACCAAGGCAGAATAGACAGGAGAAATGAAGGCCAGGCCAGAGTTGCACATGTAGATGAAGATGCCAGATCATCAAATTCTAAAGATGCTGAAAGAGGAGAAATGCTGATTAACAAAAGAGTCCTATTGAGTGGTGAGAATGAACCTGAACAAAGGAGGAGCTTGTTGGAATGATTTTTAACTGAGAGGGGGGGGTGAATCAGGTAAACTTAGTTTAAGAATATTTAACTGTTTCTGCACTCGGTAGCACAAAATAATTCATACAGGCCACTCGGTGTACAACAATAATAAGCTAACATGCAGTTTCAGTGAATATGCAACTCGGTGAACAATAGTTCATGATCAATAAATCAGATAATGTGCACACCATAAAAATTAACACATGACACCAATATTTAACATGGAAACCCAAGATGGGAAAAACCACTGTGGCTTTGAAGCCACAAATAAAATGTGCTCTTCTAAAGCACGCTCTATTTAAAGACAATCCGGTCAAGGATTACAGTACACACATTACATGCGACTCGGTTAAGAGATTTTCTCTAGAACTCTTCTGAAGTTCACTTCCTCAGTTAAAAGGGACTCATTAAGAGAATCAAAAAGGTTGTTAAACCCACTCGGTTAAGAGATTTAATGCTACTCAGATCAAGTAGTGTACCTGGTCAAGGGATTTACAAAAGAGCTGTTAGACCCACTTTGTTAAGAGATTTTCAACAACATGTTACAAGGAAACTTGCTGTAACACTAATAAAATGATCTTTGCTGACAACCTCACCTTGTCTGAAAAGATCCATCTCTACTTCACTCTTCTCTGCTTCAACACTCCATCTATAGCATCTGATAATCCCTATCAAATTTTCACTGATCTATGGTCGATTCCAAATTTCAACAGCATAACAATACTTAGCTCACGACCATGATAAAATTAGCTAAGAAACCATTCCTTATATAGACATTTCCAAGGATCATTGGCAATCTCTAGCCATTCATTATGATAGAATTTTCATAGCCATTCGATCCACCACCTAAACAAATAAACGATGCAAAATAAATCATCTATTTTCATCGCTCTTGTTTGCTCACCTCAGAACTTGAAATATTCCTCTTAGAACTATGTGCATTTATCCTCGTCAAATCTTCTCTTATGATCTTCCTTCTGAATTTTCTTCACCGTTGGATACAGCAATGATTCGTGCATCTGTAATCTCATTTGATCTTTCACAACTGTCAGTCCATCTAGAATAATCTTCGCATCTTCTAACAGAAAATCACTCGGAAAACACAACTCGGTTATTTTGCCTTCGCAGAGAACTGTGTAAGAAATACACCTAGTGTAGATACGCTATCGGTAACTTAACCGACTACACACTATACAATGATTTTCATGTCCATGCTTTACCGATCAAGTATATCAACAAAACATGATATATCGAGTTAAGAAACTCCTTCATCAACTTGATACGATCATCACCTAAACTCCTAAGTTACCCTTTACAAAACACATGCTCAAGATGGTTGGTAACATCAGACTTCACTTTAGTCAATTGCTTGACATTAATGACAATACCAAATAACTGACTCAGCCAAAACAATTTCCCTCATAATTGTACAATGTCAGTTATGCCAACAGAACCTGTTTCACACTAGGTGCAAGTGTGAGGGTAAGTGTTGTGATGTGATTATTGATAGTGGAAGCACTGAAAATTTAGTGTTAGAAGAAATGGTTAGAAAGTTGAAGCTGATGTGCTATACATGATGGTCATTTGAATACCTATTCCCTAACAAAGGATGGAGTACGACATAAGCTAAATCCATTGAATGACACAAGAAAAGGTATGTGGTAGTGCAAGAATAACTTTTGTTGATGGAATAAATTTCCTAGATGGTATGAGGCATGAGCATGTATGTTTTGTTTTAATTCAAAAAGCTGGTAAAGAGGAAGTAGAAGACATTCCTGTAGAAGTTGCAGATTTGTTGAATGAGTTTCAGGATATTGTATCCGATAATGTACCTGATGGATTACCAGTTAGGAAGATTAGTCATCAGATGGATTTGATCCCATGAGTGATTTTTCTGAATAAGGCAGCACACAGAATGACACCTGCAGAAAGTGAGGAGTTGAATAGGCAAGTACATGAGTTGTTGCAGAAAGGATTGATCCGTGAGAGTCTGAGTTCCTATGCTGTACCAGAGGTACTAGCACCAAAGAAGAATGGAGAGTGGAGGATGTGTACAGATTCAAGAGCAATAAACAAGATCACAATCAAGTATAGGTTTCCATTGCCACGAATGGATGATATTATGGACTGTTTGAGTGGAGCTGTGTATTTTCCAAAGATAGATTTGAAGAGTGGATATCATTAGATTCAGATCAGAGAAGGAGTTGAATGGAAGACTACCTTCAAGAGAAAGGAAGGACTGTATGAGTGGTTAGTCATGCCTTTTGGGCTAACCAATGCACCAAGCACTTTCATGCGGCTCATGAACGAGTTTCTGAAAGAATTTATGGGTAAGTTTGTCATTGTTTACCTAGATGATATTCTGATCTTTAGTAAGACATTGGAGGAGAATATGATGCATATTTGTATGGTATTTGAGAAGCTGAGAGAAGAGAAATTGTTGATTAATTTGAAGAAGTGCAGTTTTGTGAAGAAAGAGTTGGTGTATTTGGGCTTAATAGTTTCAGTAGAATGTCTAAAAATGGACCCAAAGAAGGTGCAGGCTATCCTTGAATGGCCTACTCCAAGGAGTGCTACTGAGGTAAGATCTTTTCATGGTCTAGCTAGTTTTTACATAAACTTTATTATAAATTTTAGCAGTATTTGTGGACCCTTGACTGAAACAATGAGAGGGGATCGAAAAGAGTTTAAGCAGACTAGTGGGGCAGAAAATAGTTTTCAATTGTTGAAATAGAAAGTTACAGAACAACCTATTTTAGCACTTCCAGCTTTTAATAAGGTGTTTTAAGTAAATTGTGATGCTAGTGGTACTGCAATAGGAGCTATTATGAGCCAAGAAAGTAAACCTATTGCTTATTTCAGTGAGAAGTTAAATGATGCCAAGAGGAAATATTCAGTTGATCATCATAAATTTTATGCTATAGTTTAGGCATTAAAGAAGTGGAGACATTATCTACTTCCTAAGGAGTTTGTTTTGTATACTGATCATCAAGCTTTGCAATATTTGAATAGTCAAGGAAAGTTGAATCAGAGACATTTGAAATGGGTTGAGTTTTTGTAGAGTTATACATTTGTTTTGAAACACAGGAGTGGAAAGTCTAATAGGGTTGCAGATGCTATTAGCAGAAGGCAACTATTGCTGACAGAAATTCAGATTGAAGTGGTTGTGTTCAAAGAACTCAAGGATTTGTATCTAGAAGATCTTGATTTTGGTGAAGCTTGCAAAGCTTGTACAGAACCCATTGCTCTAGACAGGACAAAATGACTCGATTTCATCATCCAGGATGATATGCTATTCAAAGGGAGCCAATTGTGTATTCCATGAAGTTCTATCAGGGTGAATCTCATCAAGGAGAAGCATAGCGGAGGATTGGCTAGACATTTTGGTCATGATAAAACCCTTACTTTGGTTAGTGAGAATTATTATTGGCCACAGTTGTAGCAAGATGTGAAGAAGTTTGTACAGAGTTGCAGAGTATGTCAGATGGAAAAAGGAGTGAAGCAGAATACAGGGTTGTATCATCCATTACCTGTACCAGAGAAGTCTTGGGAGGATATCAGCATGGACTTTGTTCTTGGTTTACCAAGGACTTAGCGGGGACATGATTCAATTTTTGTGGTGGTTGACAGATTTTCAAAGATGGCACATTTCATTCCCTTCAAGAAGACTAATGATGTTGTTCATGTAGTAGAATTGTTTTTCAAAGAAGTGGTGAGACTACATGGTTTGCCAAAGACCATAGTTTCAGATCAAGATACTAAGTTCATTTGATATTTCTGGCGTAGATTGTGGAAGAAGTTGGAGACAAATTTGAAGTTCAGTTCGTCACATCATCCACAGACTGATGGACAGACAGAGGTGGTGAATAGAAGTTTGAGAAATTTACTAATATGTTTGGTTGGAGACAAGGCAACAGGATGGGATTTGATTTTACCACAGGCAGAATTTGTATACAATAATTCTATTAACAAGAGCACTGGTAGATCGCCATTCCAGATTGTATATGGTAGCAGTCCTAGAAATGCATCTGAATTGAGGAAGATAGATAAAGGAGAAATAAGTAGTGCTAAAGCTGAGATTTTTTAGAACACTTAATGAACATCTATAGGGAGGTGAGGAAGCACAGTACCAAAATGAATGCACAGTATAAGGCTAAGGTAGATGAGACAAAGAGGCATAAGGAATTTTAGGTTGGGGATGAAGTCATGGTTCATTTGCGGAAGGAGCGGTTTCTAGTTGGTACATATAACAAGCTGAAAATGAAGAAGTTTGGACCATGTAAGATACTGAAAAAACTTGATTCAGGAAATGCATGTGAGGTAGAATTGCCTACAGAGCTAAATATTTCACCAGTGTTTAACATTTCAGATTTGACGGAGTATCATGAAGGAGTTGTTGAAGATGAGATCACAGCAACACGGTGGAGTATTCTAGCAACTAGTTCAGACACTAAGGAGATTGAAGATATACTAGATAGTCATTTTGGTAGAAGCACAAGGAACAGGACATATGAAGAATATCTGGTCAAGCGGAAAGGATGACCTATTGAAAATTCATCATAGCTGACAAAGAAGGAGGTTGACTATCTTGGTTTTCATCTACACACCTGAGTCGTGACAGGGTCACTTCTCAAATTACCCTGGGTGTCTGATACAGGAGCATCCTGGGTGTAAGAGCAATCTTGCATCACCCAAAAATATTTATATTTTTTTATTCAATAAAGGCTTTCTTGTGTAGAGCTGCTACTTATAGAAACTTGTTATTTTTAGTAAGTTGGTCATAAATCTCAGAATGTTTTGATTTCACATATGGAGGTTCATCTCAGTCGTATCAGTCTGCCAGTAAAGTTTCATTGATAGATCAAATCTAGCTTTGTAGATATTGAAGATTTTTAGTATTGGCAGCAGGGTACAGAATCTTTCAACTCAGTTTTGAAGGCTTTAGAGGCCTTGGATGAGGTCAAGAATTTGGGTGACAAGCGCTTCCACCAGTCAAGCCTGTAGAGTGCTTCATGGCCTTTCTGAATTAGGGTTGTAATAGTCAATCGGAGCAACTGGCGATGACTTATGGTCTTTATAATTTGAGTCACATGAAATAGCAGAAAATAATTTTCCTTCAAAATTTCTGTTCGGGTTTCAAAAGTTATTTTGAGCTAACTTTGATGTAATAAATTGTAAAATAAAATAATTCCAAGTTTGGTTAGCCCTTTGGGCTAAATTTTTGGAACTTTCTCGGGCAGTGGAAATTGCCTATATAAAGAAGGCCCGTAGTGTTCTCTTAGACAGTTCTAGGTAATAATTTGAGGCTTTGTCCTACAAAATATTGTAAGGGAATTCCCATGTGGCTTTGCATATTGTAATTCTGAAAGTTTGTAATTCCACATTTGTGGAGATAATAAGAAGCCAATTTTCTATTCTTGCATTTTGTTGTTGTTTCTTTATTTCTGTTATGTGCTTGTGGTATTAAGGCGAGCACCCTTCATCAAGTGGTATCAGAGTAGGTTTTCCTGAGTGTGTAAACAGATCACTGACTGTGAGGCATTTTACACCAGGACTGTGGTTAGGGTTTCAGCGCACATCGCGAAAATGCCTCCACGAAGGGAATGTGACAGAAGAGCTGGTGTTGTAACACCCGAGGTTAGGGCACTGCAGAGACAAGTGTGAGCATTGCAAGAAGAGTTTTGTAGAGGAATAAATCTTATTGTCAGAGATGAAAGCAAGGATGAAGCCGAAGAAGAATATTAGGAAGGAGAAGTTGAAATTGTGAACCGGGAGGAAGAAAGACTTTTTTGGGCCATTTTCAAGATTGGGAAAAGACCTAAGATTGAGGTTTCTACATTTTCTAGAAATCTTAACCCAGAAGAATTGATTGACTGGATCAATGAATGTGAGAAATATTTTGAGTATGAAGATGTTGAGGATCTTGATAGGGTCAAATTTGTGAAGGCTAGACTGAAAGGTCATGCGAAGATCTGGTGGCAGGAGGTTCAATTGGAGTGAAATAGAAGAGGGAAAGATAACATCACAAGATGGGATCGGATGGTGGATAAATTGAAGTGACAGTTCATTCGTGTTGATTATGAGCTTGACCTACTAAAGAAAATGCAAAGTTTGAAGAAAGCAGGAAGATCTATTCAGGAGTTTACAGAGGAGTTCTATCAACTCCTCATCAGAACAGGCCATGCAGAAGCTGATAAGGAGAAAGTTTCCCGATACCTTAATGGGTTAAGGCCAAGCATTCAGGAGGAGTTGAATCTGGTTTGAATGAATAGTATTGAGGAGGCATACCAGTTTTCCCTAAAAGTAGAGGAAAAGTTGAACAAGAAGTTCGAGAGCAGAGAAAATGGAAAAGGTCACAGTGGATGATTTTGTGGAGGGTCCTATGGAGGCCGAAATGAAGATTCAAAATAGAAGGATGGGGCTAGTAGCATTCAGAATTAGTGAAGTTACAATTTCAATCGTTTCCAAAATTAGAATAATAGAGATCAGAGAGGAAGAGGAAGAGGACAATGATCTAGAAGAGGAGGCTTCCATGGAACATGTTTTGACTATGGAGAAGAAGGTCATAGGGCATTTGAATTTCCTCAGTGCCAAGGCAGAATAGACATGAGAAATGAAGGCCAGGCCAAAGTTGCACATGTAGATGAAGATGCCAGATTATCAAATTCTGAATATGCTAAAAGAGGAGAAACGTTGATTAACAAAAGAGTCCTACTGAGTGGTGAGGATGAACCTGAACAAAGGAGGAGCCTATTTCGTACCAGGTGCAAGTGTGAGGGTAAGTGTTGTGATGTGATTATTGATAGTGGAAGCACTAACAATTTGGTGTCGGAAGAAATGGTGACAAAGTTGAAGCTCAAGAGACAGAAACACCCACATCCATATCGGATTGCCTAGGTACAGGATGAGCATAAGTTCATGGTCAGTGAACAATGCCTAGTGAAGTTAAACATTGGTGGATATCATGATGAGGAACTGTGTGATATCATATCTATGGATGTATGTCATATGTTGTTAGGTAGACCATGGCAGTTTGACCGATGTGATGTACATGATGGTCGTGCGAATACCTATTCCCTGACAAAGGATGGAGTGTGACATAAGCTAAAGCCATTGAATGACACAAAAGAAAAGGTATGTGGTAGTGCAAGAATAACTTTTGTTGATGGAATAAATTTCCTAGATGGTATGAGGCATGAACATGTATGTTTTGCTTTAATTCCAAAAGCTGGTAAAGAGGAAGTAGAAGACATTCTTGTAGAAGTTGCAAATTTGTTGAATGAGTTTGAGGATATTGTATCCGATAATGTACCTGATGGATTACCACCAGTCAGGAAGATTACTCATCAGATGGACTTGATCCCAGGAGCGAGTTTTCTGAATAAGGTAGCATACAGAATGACACCTACAGAAAGTGATGAGTTGAATAGGCAAGTACATGAGTTGTTGCAGAAAGGATTGATCTGTGAGAGTCTAAGTCCCTGTGCTGTACCAACGGTATTAGCACCAAAGAAGAATGGAGAGTGGAGGATGTGTACAGATTCAAGAGCAATAAACAAGATCACAATCAAGTACAGGTTTCCATTGCCATGAATGGATGATATTATGGATTGTTTGAGTGGAGCTGTGTATTTCTCAAAGATAGATCTGAAGAGTGGATATCATCAGATTCGGATCAGAGAAGGAGATGAATGGAAGACTACCTTCAAGATGAAGGAAGGACTGTATGAGTGGTTAGTCATGCCTTTTGGGCTAACCAATGCACCGAGCACTTTCATGCGGCTCATGAACGAGGTTCTGAAAGAATTTCTTGGTAAGTTTGTCACTGTTTACCTTGATGATATTTTGATCTTTAGTAAGACATTAGAGGAGCATATGATGCATATTCATATGGTATTTGAGAAGCTGAGAGAAGAGAAATTGTTGATTAATTTGAAGAAGTGCAGATTTGTAAAGAAAGAGTTGGTGTATTTGGGCTTTGTAGTTTCAGCAGAAGGTTTAAAAATGGAACCAGAGAAGGTGCAGGCTATCCTTGAATGGCCTACTCCAAGGAGTGCTACTGAGGTAAGATCTTTTCATGGTCTAGCTAGTTTTTACAGAAACTTTATCAGAAATTTTAGTAGTACTTTTGGACCCTTGACTAAAACAATAAGAGGGGATAGAAAAGAGTTTAAGTGGACTAATGGGGTAGAAAAAAGTTTTCAATTGTTGAAACAAAAAGTTACAGAACAACCTGTTTTAGCACTTTCAAATTTTAATAAGGTGTTTCAAGTAGATTGTGATGCTAGTGGTACTGGAATAGGAGCTGTTATGAGCCAAGAAGGTAAACCATTTTCTTATTTCAGTGAGAAGTTAAATGATGCCAAGAGGAAATATTCTATTTATCATCAAGAATTTTATGCTATAGTTCAGGCATTAAAGAAGTGGACACATTATCTACTTCCTAAGGAGTTTGTTTTGTATACTGATCATCAAGCTTTGCAATATTTGAATAGTTAAGGAAAGTTGAATCAGAGGCATTTGAAATGGGTTGAGTTTTTGCAGAGTTATACATTTGTTTTGAAACACAAGAGTGGAAAGTCTAATAGGGTTGCAGATGCTCTTAGTAGAAGGCAACTATTGCTGATAGAAATGCAGATTGAAGTGGTTGTGTTCAAGGAACTCAATGATTTGTATCCAGAGGATCTTGATTTTGGTGAAGCTTGGAAAGCTTGTATAGAAACTATTGCTCTAGATAGGACGAAATGGCTGGATTTCATCATCCAGGATGATATGCTATTCAAAGGGAGCCAGTTGTGCATTCCACAAAGTTCTATGAGGGAGAATCTCATCAAGGAGAAGCATAGCGGAGGATTGGCTGGATATTTTGGTCGTGATAAAACCCTTGCTTTGGTTAGTGAGAATTATTATTGGCCACAGTTGCAGCAAGATGTGAAGAAGTTTGTATAGAGTTGCAGAGTATGTCAGATGGCGAAAGGAGTGAAGCAGAATATAGGGTTGTATCAGCCATTATCGGTACCAGAGAAGCTTTGGGAGGATATCAGCATGGACTTTGTTCTTGGTTTACCGATGACTCAGCGGGGACATGATTCAATTTTTGTGGTGGTTGACAGATTTTCAAAGATGGCACATTTCACTCCCTGCAAGAAGACTAATGATGTTGTTCATGTAGTAGAATTATTTTTTAGAGAAGTGGTGAGACTACATGGTTTACCAAAGACCATAGTTTCAGATTGAGACACTAAGTTCGTTGAATATTTCTAGGGTACATTGTGGAAGAAGTTGAAGATAGATTTGAAGTTCAGTTCATCACATCATCCATAGACTGATGGACAGACAGAGGTGGTGAATAGAAGTTTGGGAAATTTACTAAGATGTTTGGTTGGAGATAAGCCAACAGGATGGGATTTGATTTTACCACAAGAAGAATTTGCATAAAATAATTATATTAACAGGAGCATTGGTAGATCACCATTCCAGATTGTATATGGTAGCAGTCCCAGAAATGCATCTGAATTGAGGAAGATAGATAAAGGTGAAATAAGTAGTGCTGAAGCTAAGGATTTTTCAGAACACTTGAAGAACATCCATGGGGAGGTGAGGAAGCACATTACCAAAATGAATGCACAGTATAAGGCTAAAGCAGATGAGAAAAGGAGGCATAAAGAATTGCAGGTTGGGGATGAAGTCATGGTTCATTTGTGGAAGGAGCAATTTCCAGTTGGTGCATATAACAAGCTGAAAATGAAAAAGTTTGGACCATGTAAGATACTGAAGAAACATGATTTAGGAAATGCATGTGAGTTAGAATTGCCTACTAAGCTAGATATTTCACCAGTATTTAACATTTCAGATCTGACAGAGTATCATGAAGGAGGTGTTGAAGATGAGATCACAGCAGGACAGTGGAGTATTCCAGCAACTAGTTCAGACACTAAGGAGATTGAAGATATACTGGATAGTCATGTTGGTACAAGCACAAGGAACAAGACATATGAAGAATATCTGGTCAAGTTGAAAGGACGACCTGTTGTAGATTCATCATGGCTGACAAAGAAGGAGGTTGACCTTCTTGGTTTTCTTCTGCACACTTGAGTCGTGACAGGGTCACTTCTCAAATTACCCCAGGTGTCTGATGGAAGAGCATCCTAGGTGTAAGAGCAATCTTGCATCACCCAAAAATATTTATGCTTTTGTATTCAATAAGGGCTTTCTTATGTAGAGCTGCTATTTATGGAAACTTGCTATTTTTAGTAAGTTGGTCATAAATCTCAGAATGTTCTGGTTTCACATATGGAGGTTCATCTCAGTCGTATCAGCCTACCAGTAAAGTTTCATTGACAGATCAAATCTAGCTTTGTAGATATTTAAGATTTTCAGTATTGGCAGTAGGGTACAGAAAGTTTGAACTCAGTTTTGAAGGCTTTAGAGGCCCTGGATGAGGTTGAGAATTTGGGTGACAAGCACTTGCGCTAGTGAAGCTTGTAGAGTGCTTTGTGGCCTTTCTGAATTGGGGTTGTAATAGTCAATCGGAGCAACTGGCGATGACTTATGGTCTTTAGAAGTTGAGTCACCTGAAATGGCAGAAAATAATTTTCCTTCAAAATTTTTGTTCGGGTTTCAAAAATTATTTTGAGTCGACTTTGATGTAATAAATTATAAAATAAAATAATTCCAAGTTTGGTCGGCCCTTTGGGCTAAATTTCTAGAACCTTCTCGGGCGGTGGAAATTGCCTATATAAAGAAGGCCCGTAGTGTTGTCTTAGACAATTTTGGGTAGTAGTAATTCTAAAAGTTTGTAATTCCACATTTTTGGAGATAATAAGAAGCTAACTTTTTGTTCTTGCATTTTTTTGTTGTTTCTCTATTTCTGTTATGTGTTTGTGGTATTAAGGAGAGCACCCTTCATCAAGACATCACTTTAATGACCTTCTCAAAATATCATCTCCTCCAATTAATGTTATGAGTGCAAAGCACACTACATCACCGACCTGTTCTTTTATTAAGTATCAAATTATACTGAAATTTTAGATACTTGTACAGAAACAATTGATAAAACATCAAAACAACATACAATAACAGGAAACTTGGACAAAATCCAAGAATAGAAGAGAAGATGAACGGAAGTCACAACAATATCTGGTATTTAAACTAAGTTATAGTATTTACATTCATCTCTTACCATTCTTAACCTATTTCACATTTGGAATGTCTTCTTTATTTCAATACCTACAAATATGCAACAAAGTTCGTTCACCAAAACAAATAGAATAATATACATAGCTAGCAATATGTAGAAATCGATTTGAAAAAATATAATCTCAAGAAAATATCTTGCTAACTAAACATATCTTCATTTCATAAATATTGAAATGTCACAATCATAGAATTGACTGAATACTAAAACAATTTGGTAACTTGTGTTCCAAATTCTCAAAACGGCAAAACTAGGGTTCTAAATCAAATGCTCTACCTTTACCAATATTCTGAGTTGTTTTAATATATATAGAAAAAAAACTCTTTCTCTAATAAAGAAGTACAAAAAAATTCATTTTTTCATTATAAATTAGAGATTACTTATACAAATTATTCTTCTTTCTAAAGCATTACAAAATGACCAAAAATTAGATGGTTTTCATCTTGTTATTAATAATTTATGAATTAAATTGTAGAAATGTTGTGACATAGAACAATTGTCATTAATGACTTCTTTCAACACATGGACATTCAAAGAATTCATGAAGAAGATAGAATTTCAAGATTGCTAGTGCAAAGCTTACTACAACAATATCGATTAATAACATCTCGTCCAGTATCACAAAGAAATTTTGACCACTTTTACAGAGATCCATATATTCCAGAGTTGGAGTCTTGTGACACATGAAATCCACCACAGGTTCATCATGTTCCAAGTGAAACATGGTTTCAACCAGCATAAATAGCATCTGACACTAAATACTCTTCTTTGATAAATGGTACAGGTGAATTATGGATAGAGAAACTGCTTCGAACTCCACAAAGAAATACAACTTCATTACATAACCTTTGCTATCATAGTCAAATGTATCACTTGCATTTTGCATCAAGCTCAGGCACATTGTGGAACGAATAGGTCATAGAAAGATGGGGACCACAGGGGTGTTACTTACATATACCTATATGTGAACGTATACAAAAGACAGTAAGGGAACAAGTGCCTACATGGACCCAAACCACTTATAAGCTCTACACAACTATTAATGTTCACACACAAAACTAGGGTATACTACGTCAAACATTGGAACATCTTTACTGGTTTGATGATTTAAATCCCATGAACAGTCAACTGATGGGTTATGATGCTATACTTTAAGAGTGTAAGTTTTTTCAGTTTGTAAAATACTAGAACTCTACTACTTGTGTATGAGGAGATGGAGGTCTACCTCCTTAAACTAATTCATAATGCAATATACGTTATTTCAAAGTCATATTGTACATTTTTTTTGTACAAATTTATATAAATTATTTTACTTTTCCTTTTTACCATTCAATTTTTTATATTTGATGTTTTATACTTACTATTTTATGTTAACTTTTTCTTCAAATAGTTATCTACTACAAAGACTCTCTTAATCGCCAAAACTTTGTTGACATTTACAAATTTATTGGATAATATCCAACCTTGGTAATGTTAAGAGGTTACGATTATAATATAATCATTATATCGTTCAATAATTAGTTATACAACTATGTATGCCACCATTTGCCAAGCTTAGAAATAAATGATTTATTTACTATTATTTATAAAATTAAAACTTCTAATTTAATGCTTATTGCAATTCGAGGTGCCCTCTAGGTACCAAAATCTACATAAACAATGGGTCCCCAAGGAACTTCCTACAAGAAACATTGATTTTAGTGTTAAAGGCAAGATATATCATATTGCACCATCGTCAATACATGGTTCGGGCCTATTTTCCATGGATGGCATAAAGGTCTCTTACAACAAAGTTGTTGAATTGATGGAGTATGTTGGACCTTGTTACGATTACAAAAGTTGGATGCGAATGGTTCAATATAAAAAAAGTATGCGTAGGTATGCACTCTCGACAAATTATATTCAACAAAAAGACAATGAGAAAAGTAAAAGAGTGGCTATATACATTGACGGAAGGCCAAAAGCATCAGGGAATATTGTAGGTTTTATAAATAGCACGCGACCTCTGTCAACTATTAAGCAACCCAATTGCATATTTGAGGTGCACAAGGGAATCATGTATTTGTATGTGTGATAAAATCAATAAGTGCAGGGGAAGAGCTACTTATTGATTACAATTTGAATCGCATAGATACAAATGATGTTACTATCATTAGGGTGTAGGTACATACTGTGTACCATTAAATAATTGAGTTTTTTTGCCAACCACATTTAGAGAGTCTCCTCACCATCCACCTCATCTCTAGTTATCATCATCTTCTAATGCAATTTATTAATGTAGTCCTTTCTAATTATTGGTTAACTTTAAATAATAACATTGGAGCACAATATGGAGCAACCACGTAGTGGGGACAATGATGATTGTGTGTGCACTTCTTCCCAGCAGGTAAACCTCTTTGTTATTGAACTACAAATTAGATAGAAGAAAAATGTTAAATAATTTTTTTTATTATATTCTTTTCATCACTATTTTAGATTAATTTTAATAGTGTTAGTAATATTGTTGTCACAAACAGGTGGTCAGTAGAGAAAGGGAAAGGAGGCCGCAGTCCCTGAAGAGGAGTCCTTTGACAAGGACATAGTTGTTGATTTGGGTGCTTGTGATGAGCTGACCTCTGCAATTAAAAAATGCCTCCACAGAATTGGAAATAGATTGGCTGAATTGGCATCTATATTCCCTCTGACTCTTGAGTCACAAAAGAGGGCAACCAAACTGATGCACCTATCTCAAAATTACTGAGTAAGTATTAATGTAATTTTTAATTATAAAAAAAGGTTCAATAATAGTTTTTATGTTATAGTAGTCTTTTATGTCATTAAAAATAAGCGGATGTGTAGCTTTTACAACTTTTTTTGTGTAATTTTGATCCTTGTGGCCATGATGAGGGTACTGCAGCTAGTTCAGGTAGATCGCATGTTGGACTATATTTTTTTTTACTCTCTAACAATATTGTCCATTCTAATCATTGGTTTTATTATGCTCTAACAATCTTATTTTTTAGCACCTGTCAATGATCATTTACTATCGCTGCCTCATACGATGGAAGGCTCAGATGTACTACATCCTGCAATGTCAGCAACACATAGCATGGCCTCAGATGCCATGGCACCACCTACTCGTACACAGATTTAATTTCTCTATCATTATATAGATGTTTATTTTCCTTGAAGTGTTCTTTCTTAGGGCCATTTTTTAATGGATTCAATTTATGCAACAGGGGATGCAACAGTTGATGGTGATTTTCCTAGATGTACTAGTATTGCTAGTATGGGAACGATGAAGGATTGCATATTTCTTGTGAGTGAAGGAGTTCACTTGAAAATAGCAAGACTTCTAGGTACTTTAAAGATTGGACCTTTCTTTTACTATACAATCATATGTTAATTACACCTTGCATTCAATATGAGAAGCTTACATCTATTGTGTTCTTATTTTATACTATTATATCCTTCGACTAATGATCCCATGATTATTTTGTAGGGAGTGATGTTTTCTATAGTAAACTTAATGATTAGTGTTTGCGGATATTTAGGCCCACCATTTGTATAGGGTGGAACATCATATCCAAACTAAAACCCCAATCCACTATTTTGATTTCATATCATTGCTAGGATAGTTATCATTACATCCATTTTTGAATCTAACACTATTTTCTTTCTTAAAAGGTGGAAAAACTAAAATGAAAAGTTAAAGGATGATCTTGTAGAGAGTATGACAAACTTTTTTGGACCTCGTGCATTTTAGAAGGGTAAGCTCCTTCAAAGAGCCAGGATATGTTTGAGGTATATTAGGGACCAATACATGTGTACATTAACCAAAAACCCACATTACCAATGCCCCCCTTGCATTCCTGATTTAGAGTGGAAATGTCTTATTCTGGATGCGAATGAGAAAACTGAAGTAAAAAGAGGAAATACACCACTAGAGAACAGAAGAAGGTATGTGATACTGTTAAGAATGTAATTGTGTACTAAATAATCTTCATATTTATATGAACTAACATATTTCAATCTCTTCATAGATTGCCTGACACATCAAAGGAAACAAAGACAAGATTTCAAAAGCACAAGCAACACAAGCTAGGCTCTGGCGGTTATTCAAAACTTGTTGCACGAGTTGTAAGTGTTGGAAAAATATAATTTTTACATGGCTTTTAACACTAAAAATGATTCCTTGATCTTTAAATATTTATTTATAATTTGAAATATTTTTTTGTTTTGATGAAACAATAAAATAAAATTTGATGATACCAAGCAAAAATGCAGGGCACGGAGTTCAATATAAGACTCACAAAGAGGACAAGAGAATTGGCTTCCAACAAGGCTATAAAGTCATGGCAGAAAGAATAAGAAGTGCACAAGGTTCTACTGATGGATCCGTCGGGGTAAGTAAGCTAAATAGATGATATTTCAAATTTAATTATTTACCTATTAGTTTATTTGATGTTAAGTTCCAACATAAAGTGAGTAAATTTATTTTAAGTAAGAAAACAATGATAACATGAATGCGTATGAAATTGAAATGCAGCCTGCCGATTCTTGTCGTACACAACCTATGGGTGTTGATGACAATGAGGATGTCCATCATAGTAACACAAGTAAACATCTTAAATTGATTGGTGTAGTAATACAAATTTAATTGCAATTGGTGTTTGGATTAATGTAACAATTTGTATTGCAACTATAGAGAGTGTAGAGGCCGCTGTTAATGAGCATGTTGAGGTTGAGGCCGAGGCCAGACAAACTGACCTCGATGTTCATGATGTGACTAGATCAAGTAAAGAGCTATACGATTATGGCTTGTAAAGTACTGAAATACTTTAAAATGTTTAAAATGTTTTTAATTATAATAAATTTTTTTTAATTTAACCCTTTTATATGTTATTGCAGATGACTCCCCTTTGCATCAACAGAGAAATAGGCATGCATTGAGATCTAATGAGAGGGTAGATGATCATTATGATGATATCGATACTCATCTTAACAATTACATCTTAAAAACTAGAAATCAAAAGAAAAAAAAGAAATGATTTTCATCTACGCACCTTAATTGATAATGACTGATTTTTATATGCCAATGAATTTAATTATGTGGTAGTGAATGTTCATAAATTTTAGAATGTGTTAATGAATGTTATCATGTGATAATTAATGACTGTCACATTTTATTAATGTGTGAATGAATGTTATCGTGTAATAATTAATGAATGTTATATTTTATTAATGGACAGAATAATGAATGAATGTTAGATGTTAACCGGGAATTTATAGTGATGTTAGGGGGGGAAGGGGGTGTGGGGCCAAATGAGCTTCCACCTTCACGTGGTTGGCCCTATTTAGTATAGAATATAAAACTATTCTCGAAACAAAGTGAAGCTCAATAAGTTAGTTCCTTATATAGGGTCTCAAGTGTAGCTTTTATCCCACTCTCAACATTGCAAGGCTTCAAGTGGTGTTTTGATATTGGTTTCTCCATCTCCCACTGACATCTTATCTTTCTCCTAAGAACTCTCACTGAGCTCTTATACATGGATGAGTAGAAGAGTCCCTTATAGGCTACACATATATAATATGGTAGATCTAGGGAACAAATATACTACAACATAGAATGAGTCAACTCGAATCTATAGTTTCTTCATTCACAATGAAGATTCAAATTACAAGCCATATTTTAGATTTAATATTCATATTTATCTTCATCATGATCATAGCCATCACGGTCAGCATTTGGTTCAACTTCATTTGAACCACACTCCATATCGGGTGCCATTATAAGGCATGGAGTGTGGTCATACCCATGTTACCATAATAATGAGTTAGCCTATAAAATTATGAATAAAATACATCATGTATCATATTTATAATACTACAAGTGCACCCGAGATTGGCCCAGGCACCCAAGTTCCTACCAAAGGAACCCAAGTCAAACCTAGAGGAGAACAAAAGTAGAATCGGAACCTAGCCTCAAACAAAGAACAGGATAACTTGACTTTTTTCTAATTCAGGTTTATTTCTGAATTCTTCTCTAATTCCAACTTGATTATTCCATGTTTTGTTTTCCAATTTTCCTTCTTCCTCACTCCAAATTTAAGGATCACTACCCATGACTTATGTTGATATTTCCTTTTACTAATTGTGCTATTTCAAGGATCACCACCCATGACTTGGTTAAGATGATGAATGCTGGCAATGCCTTTATTACCAAGGAATCACCACCCACCATTAATGAATATTAATGATCATTGTTTCCTAAGGGTAATCATTGTTTCTATATGCTGATCACCCAAGTCTTTGGCTGTGATTTGCATGCTGTTATGTTTGTCAGAAGTGGGGGTATGACATGATGGTTGGATTATAACATATTGACACTTACACCATGAAGAAGACAAATGATTAAATAGAAAGAGATGACCAACTAAACCATCTTGTGGTCATTCTATATCACATTGAGAAACAACATCAAGACTCGAGAATCAAAACAATCAAAAGTTACTTCAAGACCATGAATGATCAACAACATTCCATCAAAAAACAAAATACTAATCTATATTATCATTAAGCCATAAAATATGTCTTTAAAGTTTAGAAGCATCACAAAAGCTTTCAAGAAACATAGTATTATCCAAGGACCAAAATGAAGACCCTCCAAATGATTATGATTATATTGATGTTGACATCTATAATTTATGTCTAATGATTATGATGATGTTGATGTTGATGTTGATGTCTATAATTTATTTCACTTACTAATGCTTTCATAGATTGAATTTTGAATTTCTAGGCTGGAGAACGCTTTCAAAGTTTAAGGTCTGTTCTACATGATACTCTTAGTTACATCTCAAATGCAACTCAACATATTTTTGATGTTGTGCAACCCACTGTAGAAACTCATCCGTAGGTGAAATTTAATGCTATGAATCTTGGCATTGTTAATGTTATTACTTTTCCTCACATTTCATATTTGTGAAAATGTTTCTTGGCACTATCTTATTCTTATTACAATGTTCTTTGTTGTGGGGCAGGAGGTCAATCTTCATCGTCTTCATTCTAGGGGACAATGAAGATTTCTCTGACAAATAGCAGGTATTCTTTAGTATCTTATAATAACATGCTAAACTAATAAAGGTGTTATGGGCATTTAATTTGAAATTACTAATAGACTGAGCATATTATAAATATGCTTAATGTTCCATTTAAATGTATTTAACACAAGAAACAAAGTTACAAAATTGAACCAATGGCATGTTTACAACAAAGATGTGTTGAGGGGTTTGCTCCTTGTTTAATGTTAACTGTTCCTGCACAATCCACTCATACAATAGTGAAATGCTATGTGGAAGGGATGGTTGATGGTGTTCCTTGAGGGAAGGGGGATTGCGAAAGACTTGTTATCATTGTATTGTGTATTTCCAATATGTTTGGTTGCAGGGCAGACCGGGAGAATGAAGGATCACTCATCGATTGCATGATAACCCAATTTTGAAGGGTCACTGGTTGAGGGGACAGTCAAGGTTTAGAAGATTGGGCCATTGGAGGACCCTATTTCTTTGTATTAAATGCTATTCAAATTGGATGCACGGATTTCTTGTGAATTATTAGCTGCTATGTATCTTGCAACTGCATCCGTAAATCAACATATACTTCTCTATGGTTGTAAGCCACTTAGAGATCAAAATAGAGAAACTAAATCAAAATAATTCTTTGTCCTATTTCCTTTTAACAAAGTCTCAACTATCAATGATACAATACATTTGATGCCCTAAGCTATCAATACAAATGAGAGCTAGCTAGAAGCTCACGGGCTATCCATTTGATAACCACAATCAACATTTCAAAAAAATGGATATCCAAACATTTGAAAATCAATGGCATGCTTACAACAAAGGTTGAATAGAACTCCCAACAAGTCTTAAACAAACTTTATCTAATATGATGAGTTCTTAAACAATTAAGGTTGGAGTAGACATAGTTATCACACATTTTTTTGTGTGGTACAAGGAAGATTTGGCTAGATAGTGTCTTCCTTCATGCTACCAGTCTACAGAATTAGACCTTTATTAACAATTGATCATATCAGATAACTAGTATGTTTAAGAATTGTTAAGACTGGTCCTTTGGTGTGTATTAAATAGAATAGAATCTTCAGCATATTATTATCATTCTATTTCTTTGTTGTAAACATGTCATCCGTTCAGTTTTGTAACTTCACTGTTGTATGAGTGGATTGTGTAGGAACAATTAACATTAAACAAGGAGAAAACTCCTCAACACATCTTGGAAACCATTGAATTCAATAATAAATGAAACCTAACACCAACACTATTCCTTCCATTTACTTCTACCAAGAATAAAGCATTTAATACAGTCAACATTACATATAATCATTAGACAGTTACATTTCCTGACTATGTAGAGGAACAATCACGACCAAAATGATCAAAACTACTTTCACCCTTGCACAAGCTATTCCAAACTTCAAGTAAAATTAGCAATATGCTATATCAAATCATTCATATTCATAGTAACCATTCAAAGGATAATTTTTTCAATGAACCCTTTGACTGTACCCCTATGGTAGAGAAAGGAAACTTAGTAAAACCAGTCTATGCCAATGTTTTTGAGGGTATGGTCATGATAAGTGCCTCTCAAATGTCTCCAAATATGTAAGATTGTCTTTAAATACTTTATTGATCTCTTCTAAACATTAACCAAATCAAACCTACATTTGAATCCACACAGAATAACCCCAAAATGAAGGGTTTTGTATCCTTTAATGAATCTCAGTCACTGGTAGCGCATGGATAGTCAAACCAGTAGTCTCCAAAGAATTCAATAAGTGACTGGATTGTATTTAATACACACTATTCCTTCCATTCACTTCTACCAAGAATAAAGCATTTAAGCCATTCAACATTACATATACTCATTAGACAGTTACATTTCCTGACTGTGTACTAGAGGAACAGTCAGGAAAAGTAACTATCTAAATGATCAAAACATTTGAAAATAGTGAATCGATATCCTTGAGCACAAGCACCAATAATATCAAATAATAGGGATAAAGCACAAGCTAGGGCACGACACCAATAGAGTGCGGTCATTTCAGAGAGCATTCGTGATCAAATAAAATGCAATGCATTTGAAATTTGTAGTCGAATATGATGCCAGATGCTTGAAAGATCAAGAAATCACATACCTTCTCTTGCGCTCAGCTTTCACTCCTCTATCCAATCGAAATAAAAATGATGAGGTTGTTTCACTTTATTTTTTCATAGCCAAATCTTCCTTGTAGCACATGAAGAACATGCCATTGGTTCAGTTTTGTAATTTGTTTTTTGTGTAATTAGTAATTGGCAGATTAAATGCAGATAACACCTTTATCAGTTTAATTAGCATGTTATTATCATATCAGATAAAGTATGTTTAAGAATTGTTGGGACTGGTCTTTTTGCGTGTATTAAGCATAATAGAATTTTTAACATATTATTATCAATCTATTTCTTTGTTCTAAACATGCCATTGGTTCAGTTTTGTAGATTTGTTTAATTTGGTAAATGCATTTTTCATGAGGAGGGGTCTTGTTCTGAGGAGATTGATGAAGATTGTGCACCTCAAAAACCAATTCATAAGGTACCAATCATGTTTCCTATTCGCTTATATTTTTGGATTGGTAAATCTCCTTATAAGTTTCATGTCCTTTCTTTTGATTACTATGGATGAGATATATATCTTACAATTAACATTCAACTTCTTTACATTTTAGAACATGTAGTGTGTTTTTTGAGGATTTTATCAAATCAACTTTTAACATGAACCAAAAACACCAAACTGATATCTTGCTCTTTCAACTTGACAAAATATTTGCATTTGACCAATAACTGCAAGCAACTGAATGATAAATCCACATACCTGTATCTTTGTAAAATACCTGGAACATCAAAAAGATGGCTAAGTGGGTGCTGCCATGATTTTTATCTATTGAATGTGCGAAAAAAAACACCAAAAAAAATAGAATAGAAAACATGATTGGTTATTTCAGAGAGCATTCATGATCAAATAAAATGCAATGCCTTCTCTTGCGCTCGATCAACTTTCACCTGCTCATTTTCTCCCACTCCTTTTCTCTACAAATGAAATAAAAATGATTTGGCCATTTCAAACTAGTGAATCAATATCCTTGAGCACAAGCACCAATAACATCAACTATTTTGATCTGTGGGTACCCTAATGTTGGCAAGAGTTCTTTTATTAATAAGATTACTTTGCAAGCTTGAAGAAGCAATATATTTTGGCAAATGAAGAGTAGAAAGATGCTGATATTCCTGAGATCATGGATGGACACAATGTTGCAGACAGAATGGGAAGACATCTTTCTAGATTGGCCCTGGATCCTTCCACAATTGGGGTAGGATCCAGACCCAGGCTAAAAAGATGTCTTCCTTTCTATTGTGGAATTATCCCTTCTTTGGCTTGCACTCATTCCTCTTCTAAAAAATGGTTATCTAGAAACTTTGGATACTATTTCTCATCCATGCATGAAATGTGCTAGTGATCGTATAAAATTACTTTAGGCCTCTAGTATTGATGAGATGTACAAGTGTAAAATGTTTTTGTGAGACTGGGATCAATTTGTGTGGTGTACATAAATCCAAGGTGGTGATTATTTTTGACGATCGACAAGTAGCTAGGACACTAGCTAAGACTAAAGATAACATAGCTCAAGAGACCATCATAGGTTGTCTCTTTCTTCAGTCTATATTATTGACAAAATATTTTACCTTTCATTACCTCATCAAATCCGGGGATTTGAAAGAATTTAATAGAATATTTTAATGACAACATATATTATTTAAGTTGACATTGCATGAATTTATCTACTTCAGACACTTGTATACTATGAAGATGGCGATAAAGAAGCATCTCCTCCCATGGCCATGCTTCTTTATCGCTATCCTCATAGTCTAGAAGTGCGTGAAGTAGATAAATTCATGCAATGTCAACTTAAATAATATATGTTGTCATGATAATATTCTATTAAATTCTTTCAAATACCTAGATTTGATGAGCTAATGAAAGGTAAAACATTCTGTCAATAATATAGACTGAAGAAAGAGAGAACCTATGATGGTCTCTTGAGCCGTTTTATCTTTAATGTGCATATCCATTGGTTTTTTGACACTTCATAATTAATTATGACAGAACAGCTATGCATTCGACACATAAAATGTTGAAAAATTATAATTTACGACAATAGTTCCAATAGTAATGCTATACATTTGACAGGAATACCTATCAGAGAAATGCTAGACAACTGTCACTCTTTCGATAGTATAAGTGTCAGAAATAGCAATTTTTTGACAGAAGCTTCAATAGTAATGCAATATCATTAACAGGTATATCTGTCAGAATTAGATGGAAACTATCGATATTCCAATAGTTATAATGTCGAAAAGGATATTTTTGATAGTTAGTTGTGACAGAGATTGTATATTTTTGATAGGTCATGGTGTCAGAATTCGAATGGATGAACTGCAGGAAATGTCATAGTGAATTTGTTGTCATGTGCAAGTTTCAGATGTGATGTGGTGTCAGTAAACTGATGGATATGTCTTCTGTCACAATTTCCTATGCAAAAATAGTGATAGACTCATGTGTCGAAATGCCAACAAATTAGTGTTGCAAGTCCGAGAAATGGTCGTCAAAATTTGACCTCAAATGTATGAGTGAGTTACAGTTTCTTGAGTTTATCTGATGGAGCCGACATTATTTATATTGTTGTAGTAGTTGCACCTATCATTTTGATATGTGTGTTTGGTTTCCTATTTGGAGAAGAGTTAAGAATGTTTGGTTAAGAGTGCATAACGTATTTAAGTATCAGAATAAAGTTTGAGTTAATTTGGTGGAGCTGACTGTGTGAAGTGACATGTCTACTCATATTGAGTTGCACGGTCCTATTTTGTCTTGTGTGCTTAGTATAGCTATTGGAGATATTTTTGGAGAGTTATATTGTTTCTCTAATATAATTTCAAGGAATTTATAAAAGGTTGACTTGATTATATCATTTGGAGAAAGATACTTATAGTCGGTCAGTTGTGATTGCTAAGTATGATAAATAGTTGAAAGAGAAGAGAAAAGTAGAAGGTGCAAAGTATTGAGCCATTAGTATAAGGTCTATGTGACAAAGAAGAGAGTGTATACTATTCAGTGGAGCTGATCAAGATGGCAGGTCTAACTCGTAGTTCACCAAGATCTAGATATAGTGTATATCTTTTATGTAGAAGGTTGTAGCCTTCACCATTTGAGTAGTGAGCTCCCAGATAGTGTGTCCTCACCCCTAACACGGTTAATTGTAAAAGACTCCTAACAGGGTCCAACCTTTGACCAAGTTAGTTTAGTTAATGCATTGTAAATATCAACTCCTAACAGGGTTGTAAGATCTTCTAATAGAGATCATTATACTCTAGTGCAGTTTATAGTGGGTGTTAATTTGCATTGGGATTTTTACCTATTTGGGTTTCTCCATAACCAAAATTATGGTGTTGTGTTAAGTGTTCTCATATTGTGTTTAAGATTAATGTTCTTCTATACTTAATTGGATAAAGAATTGAATCTTGTAGATAGCTGATTCACCCCCCCTTTCAGTTATCTCTTGGGACTATTCCTAACATGAGCTACTTCCCATGACTATTCAATGCACATAGTCCTATGGATCAATATCAAAAGGAGACCAACAATAATATTATTCACTCAGTATTCATTGAGGACATAAATAAACACTTCATCCACTTGGTCTACCCTAAGGATGTGAATAAGTGACCATGTCCACTTAGTCTATGCTGAGGACATCATAAATCACATCTTTTCCACTCGGTCTACATGTAGGAAATGGACATAACACACACCATCTAACTATTCTACATCAAGGATGTGGATAAAAATCACCAACAAACATCCAAAGAAATATTAGGAGGCCAATTTACTCTCAAACACTCAAGGAAAGGAAATCGAGTGAACACAAAACCAAGAAAAATAACAAGTTTCTTTATTGGTCACTTTTCCAAGAGCAAAAATTTCCATGGAATACATATATCATCTTGTTAGACCATGAGGAAGGCTCAAAATTCCCCAAAAACATCAAATATCAAATTCTAGAAAATTCTAAGAAAGTACAAAAATCATCATTTTAGTAAGAAATCGGTGAGTTTGGATCATGATATCTATTACCCAGAACATCCTCAATCCATTCCAATACCAAAATCCTACTAAAATCATGGAGTAATACACCATACAATAATTTAATCATGCCTAATTTTTGAAATGATTTTGAGCAAGAACACGCGCAACTCTGGTTGTAGGGTCTCCAATGGTGAGGTTGCTAATGGGGAAGAGTCTCATGAGGGGGGAGATATAGATTTAGTGAGTCATCCTCCTTGGATGTTTTTCTTGGGAGCATTAGTTTTCTTCTTTTTGGTTCTGAAGTCCATCATGTTGAGGTTTGGTATTTCTCTCCTTTCTCTACATTTCCCTCTAGATTTTTGTGTGTACAAATGCCTCTTTGGAACTTTTGTTTCTTCCTTTCTACATGGATGCTGGTTCGGTGATAGTACTTTGTAGGGGATGTTCTAGTTATGTCATCTTTGTCTATATTTGCAGTCCATTGTGCCCTTTCTTTTTGGGCTTTTTCATCATCCTTTTCAACCCTCGTGTGGTTTTGTACTATTGGCTTCCTTCCGAGTTGAGGTCCCTCTAGTCTTGGGTCATTTTATTAGTGTTTTATGGATTCCTATGGATAGAGTTTGCAGTTCGGGAATGACTATTTGTGATATGGGCTTTCCCTCTTTTTTGGGGTTTTTATTCCCATCTTGTTTGGTGCACTTCTTGGTTGTGGTGACTGGTGTGGTTGGCAATTATTTCCCCAAATGGGTGGTAGTCCCTTGTTCTTCTTCATTTACTTTCCAGTGAAACCCTTTGTTTGGTGGTTTGGCTGGATGGTTATTTTGGGCTTGGAGCTTTGAGTCTGATTTTTATTTTGAGCCCTATTTTGTGGTTTTCTTTCAGGTTCTCTCTCACTTTCAATGACTATTCTTTGGAGTGTGTTTCTTGTATTTTTTGGTTTTTGGTGTCCCCTTTAGAAGACTATTCTTTTCTAGTTTTATCTTTTGAGGATGTTGATGGGAGCTCCTCTTTCCATTCCCCATGGATTCATATGGAAGTTATTCCCTCTCCTATATAGGTGGAGAGGTCTTCTTTTTCTTTTATAGGCTTCCTTATTTTTCTATTGTCTCTAGGTTTTTTCTGATGCTTGTAGAGAAATGGAGTTCTCTTTGTTCCTAGGAGGCTTTGTTTTTTTTATTTGTGGCCAATCTGATGCTAAAAATTTTTAAGGGCCAACTTTGGTCTTGAATCATTTTTTGTTATGGATAACTTCAGGTTTTGGGGTCATTATGACCTTTGGTGGAGTTTGATACTTATCATTCTTTATGTTTAGGTGGACTCTCATGGGCATTATTTAGTCTCTTCCCTTGGAGGCTTCTATAGAGTTTAAGACTTCCCATTGGTTTATGAGGTGCCTTTGATCTGTTACCTATTGAAGGGTTGGTTTTTTATTTGTTTTCTCTTTTTCTCTCATTTTCAATGTAGGTGGATATGTAATCTATAGAGTTATTGATGTTCTTTAAAGGTGAGGTGGATTGTGGTATAAAATTATGCTCTCTTGTGATTGATTGTTGGGAGGAGAGTTAGTTTTGTAAGTGGTTTCTGAGGAGGTCATCTCTATTATCATCTATCCTAGTGAGCTAGTATAGGATCCACTTTTATGGAGGTGGAGGGGAGTTTTATTGGATGAAACATTTTTCTCTTCTGGAAAATAAATGTTTCATAGTTGGATAGTTTGGGTGTCTATGTAAAAACCCTCTTTTCTAGCTGGTTCTTTACTATATATCTTCTCTATATTGGTAGTCCTTGGCTGGGGAGTTCTTCTCTTTGCTACAATTTTAGGAGCTATTTTAGGTTGGGGGAGCCAATTAAAACCCTCATTGGTTGTTTTAATTATCTCTTCAATGTGAATTTTGTTGAAGCTGATTTTTATTATTGTGGGAGCCAGGTCAAAACCCACTATGGTTTGGGGAGCCTTTGAAAACCCCACAAGTTAATCTAATCTTTTAAAAATATTTCTCCTGAGGTTGTTTTTTATTATGGTTTTGGGATCCATGAGAAAACCCAATATTATGGGATAGGGTGTCCATCAAAGTACCAAGATCTCCTTGATTGGGAAGTTAGTCCTTTGATTTGAGGCTTTCAACTCATGTTCTATTTTTTGCACAGTTGGTGAATTGCTAGATTTTATTTAATTTTTCTGATTGTATGTTGGTTTTGGGGCACTAGTTATCAATGTTTTATCATTTGCATCATTTCATCTTATTGGGGCTCTAGATACCCCTCAAAATTTGATTGTATAGGGTTTTTAGCCCCCTTCAAAACCTATTTTTCTCCTATGTTTGGTTGTTGGGAGAAGGGTTGGTTTTGGAAGTGGTTTTCTAGGAGGTCATCTATCATATACATCTATCCTATTGATCTAGGATCTCCTTCTATGGAGGTGGAGGGGAGTTTTATTGGATGAAACATTTTTCTCTTCTAGAAAATTAGTGTTTCTCATAGTTGGATGGTTTGGGGGTCCATGTTAAAACCCTCCTTGCTAGATGGTTCTTTATTGTATATCTTCTTTATGACAGTAGTCGTTGGCTGGGGGTGCTTCTCTTTGTTATGTTTTTAGGAGCTATTTTAGGTTTGGGGAGCCGGTTAAAACCCTAATTGGTTGTTTTAGTTGGCTCTTCAAAATGCATTCTGTTGAAGCTGATTATTGTGATAGTGGGAGCTAGGTCAAAAACCAGTATGGTTTAGGGAGCCTTTCAACACCCCACATTTTCAACTAATCATTTAGTGATCTTTCTCTTGAGGTTGTTTGCTATTATGGTTTTGGGAGCCATGAAAAAACCTAATGTTATGGGCTAGGTGTCCTTCAAAACCCCAAGATCTACTTGATTAGGAAGTTAGTCCTTTGATGTGAGGCTTTCACCTCATGTTCTATTTTTTGGGAAGTTGGTGTATTGTTGGATTTTATTCAATTTTGATTGACTGTGTGCTATTTTTGGGTCACTAGTTAGAAATGTTTTATCATTTGCAACATTTCATCTTAGTGGGCTTCTAGACCCCCCTCAAAATATAATTATATAGGGTTTTGGGGTCCTTTCAAAACCTAATTTTGTCCTAATAAAAAATAATCTAATCATGCTAAACATGCCAGTAGACAAAACTAGATGGCACACAAAATGATGCTCCTAGGAAAAAGACAAAAAATAAAACTCAAAACCAAGCTACGGAATTAAAACCTATTTGCTCAAATATACCCAAGAACCCACATTTATCCAATACATTTCCCATTCTAGGTAGAGATGGAAAAAATAGGTAGTATAACACCTCAAAAACCACAATTTAAAAAACAAAGATGAAATTCTTATAAAAACCTAATTAGACAATGAAATATAGTGAGATTGTGTGAGAATGCTAATTCTCAGCCCATGAAACTAAAGCATTTTGTTTCATTTAAAAATATGACTCAAATCAAAAGATATAGAAATTAATACCTCATATAAAGAGAAAAATAAAAGAACAAATATGAGAAACTAAATTCACAAGGAAAATGCAAACAACTCCACACAAATTATGAAAACAACAGAACAAATGCCATGAGCTTCTACCCACAAAATATGAAGCACAAAACAAACCCAACAAGAAAAAGATTGATTTTATCCAATGCAAATTAGAGAAAAATCCCAGTTTCTCAAAACATGAAGTGTGGAAGTGAAATATTTTTTTATAATATAAAGTGACTTTTTCCAAAAAATACTTTAATAAATCCACTTAAATAAATTAACACAACTATAGACTTCCCATAAATTCCCCAGGAATAAATAAATAAATTCCAATTAAATGGGATTCAACTACGACAAATTAACCACTAAATAAAAATAAAGTTCCTATAATAATAAAATCAAATTTCAAATTGTAACTCATCCATGACACATATTTTGGTCTATCACAAAATGCATATAAAGTCGAGAGAAAGGTGGATGAGTTGTGAATTTTCTATAACAAATAGAATACAATCACTAAATGGCTCATTATGTAGCTTCTCATAGCTAGAAAGAAGATAAATAGATTGGAAGCTATTACCTACATGGAGAAGTTGACAAATGAATGTACCCATGAAAATGGGGATGAGAGCATGAGGGGTGTGGTGGATGATTTTTCCCAAAAGCTCAATAATTGGAAAATAATAGAGGAACAAATTAAAGATCTTAAGGCCCAAATTCTAACTGAGGACCTGAGAAGAATGAGATGGTCAATGCTCTAGCGAACGTAAAGGCCAAAAGGTCTTATCTTAACAAGAAAATTTAGAACTCAGTTTCTTATAATAACTAGATGATGGAAAAGACCGCTCTTTCTCTCAACACTTTACAAGTGGAGTTGGAAGACAAGAAGGTTATGCACAGGAAAAGGGAGGAAAGTCTTCGGGTGACACTTAAAGGTAGATGAAACTTCTATAGATGCTTCTACAAGTTGTCCTCCCAAGTGGTATTCCTTTATAGACAAGCTAACAAATTTGTACGAGGAATGGAAAGGGGTTTCTATGCCCCCAGTACAATGCCTTATTTTTGATAGAAAAAGTAGCAAAAGGGTGCTGGCTTGAGGTACATAAGGACTAGAGGCACATTAACAACATATTAATGGCACTAGTCATAAGCATTTCAATAGCAATTTGACAGAAGAAAAACAAGGTCTAATCTACCTCTATCAAAAAAAAATATAACAATTCTTTTCCAAAAGATTAACCCATAGTGTCTAAAGTGAATAGTAATAGTTAAAATAATAGTTATAAGCCACGCAATACCAAGTACTAGGAAAAATAACCTTAAAATAGAAACCCAAAAAGGAGATCTTAGGGCCATGCCCAAACAAAAATAAACACCTCATGGGCACTAATAGCTTATTTTTTCCACCCAGATGTTTGGACATCAGGGTCCTAGCCCACTCCTCCTACAGGAAGAGGAAGAGATCATTATTGTCATCAGTTGCCTCTAGTTTTCCACCCACTAGTTTTTCCTGCACAGTATAGAGGGTCATAGCCGAAGCATGCATGACCTTAAGAGTGAATTTGTTAATCATCAAAAGTGATGCTCGAGTTCCTGCATGTCCTACTTGATGTCAGTAATCTCTTTGTCTAATCCAAAAAACCTTAGCTTAAGGGTGCCCTTAAGCCTGTCATTGTCATCCATAAACCTGGGGTTGTTTTCAGAAGTGGGGGGCTTGTTCTGGTGATCATGAGGAGTAGCCAGAGGTGGGGTATGCCTATGGGTAGTCTCCATGGTTTGCTGAGGGCTGAGATGGGGGGTGTTACCAATCCTATTTGGACTCATGTGGTCATTAGAAGAGCCTTTCATGGGCTTAGTGGAATGAGAGTCATTCTCTAATAGGGACTTCTTTTTTTAAACCATTTCCAAGATTCTTGTTTTACACTCCTCCTTTGCAATTCTGTTAGACTGATGGCAACCTGGGCCACTTATGTCAACCTCTAGCTTGACCTGGCTCTCCAAAATCCTCTACTTTTTGGGCTTTCGTTTAGTCTTAGGAGTACTGTCAGAGTCCTTCTAATCTTTAGTCTCTAAAGATTTAGAGACATGGGATTCCTCATGCTCCTCCCTCCTATTGAAAGGATTTTTCACACATTTTTTGTAGGTTCTACCATCATTTGGGACAAGATCCCTCTCCTAGATAACTTGGATAGATTGGGAGGTGGATTGAGTGGGATTGTCAGTTTTCACTGAGGAATCCTCCTAAGTAACCTCTTGGATGATCAAGGGGGTTTGGGCGGAGGGCATATAGCCTTATGGAAATGGTAAATATAGAGCAAGAGACCATGATGGAGAATAGGGATTGATTTATCAAGGTTTTCCCTAATATCTAGAATATTACTTTCTATGGAATGTAGGAGGTAAAAGGGAATGGAAATCAAGTCCCTATTTCTAATGTGATTAAGAAAAGGTAAGGGGTAATAGTAGAACACTGTAAAATTACCTTCCAAGGTGAAATACTTCATCACAATGATTCATAGCTTGGGCCAGAACTCTGAAAGAACTTCACAGTTGAAACCTCTTCACTTGTTGACAGGTTTCTCTCCCTCTCTAAAAAATTGGCTGAGGCTGGTAGGGTAAGGCATCCAACTCGTTTTTTTATACTTTCTCCCTTCCATAGAGAGCCCTTTCGCCTTAGCAATGACCTCCTCATTAATATGGAAATGGATGCCTCCAACAAAAACTTTTCTATTGTTCTATGATGGGATGAACTGTTTGGATATCTGCTCATCGTGTCCACCTTTCATGTTCTCCATAAAATTCCAGACACCACTCTCTTTACAGTAGTGGGTCACTAGAGGGTCTGAGGTGAAGGCCTCATCAATCTTATCTGGTTTGATGTGAAGAGTGAGTGGTCCCACAATAGTGTGTCCCACTTTTTTAGACATGTTGATTTTTGCTAAAATAACACATTTTTAATAAAATATGATGATTTAAGCCTTGAGAGGTTCCATTTGAAATAATTAATTACAAATGGTTAGCGCAAATCCACTTATATTAAAATAACATTGATATAACATCTATACTCCTCATTCATACCTACAATGGAGTCTCATTCGCACCTATTAAAATGCTAAAAACAATCACTTCGACTTTATGTTTTGGCAGATCAAATGAATCTATTTGAAAAACCTATCTATGTAGTATGATGCTACTCGAAACAAGCTTTCTAATGAATATAATTTTAATACATATTGAGTTCATTATCACTTTTAAATATTACTTTAACTAAACATAGGTTGTTTGGTCATTCAACAACCTATCTCTTCAAGATTTTTGGAAAAATAGTAAATTACAAAAAAAAAAATTTATGAAAAATATGTAGGAAAAGAGTATTTGTGTTACCTTTCTATAAAAAAAATAAAAAATGAATTTTGATATACACAGATCAAGTTAGGGCGATCCAAGTGACCTTATGTCTAAATGACAGTTACTGTGACTTTAGAACTTAATAAACTATGAAATATTGACCCAAAATGAGTGAAACCAATTTCATCCTTCAGATATTGAAGTTAAAAATATAATCTCAAAAGAATTACATCCTTATCATATTTCAAAAAAAATTATGTTGATCTAGGTGACAGTAACTCTTTAAAAATATAGTTTTTCACACAAACCAATTTTCGAAGGAGAAGGAAAAATGAATTTAAATAAATTTTAATTTAAAAAAAATATATATATATTTAGAAACTAGAAAGAAAATTCTAAAAGACTCTAGTTTACATCATCTTCAAATTCCTAATAGTTTTACGGCAATAGGTGTTCAAAAGTGAAGTTTTTTCTCAGAATGTTGATCTCTGTGTCAAAGTTGGCCAAAAAATGGGACACGCTATTGTGGGACCACCCGAGTGTTGCCACCCATGTCGATACTCTCCTTCTCCTACACCAGAATTCCCTAAAAACTAAAGGGCCAAACTTCTTGATAGAGAGTATAAAACTAGTTGTTTTGATTTAGCCATTTTGAGAAAAGGTTATACTCAAAAGGAAGACCTTGGGAGAAATTTTTGGAGTTGAGCTTCATACTGCAATATCTAACGGATCTCCAAGTGCCATAATTAGCAATAATGTCAAGGCTGCACT
Source organism: Chamaecyparis obtusa (assembly GCA_027943335.1). Lineage (NCBI taxonomy): Eukaryota > Viridiplantae > Streptophyta > Pinopsida > Cupressales > Cupressaceae > Chamaecyparis > Chamaecyparis obtusa. The sequence continues at coordinate 5,985 of BSBK01007110.1, read as the reverse complement.
TAATGTCCTTGTTAGCCAAGAAAGCCCACCTATGCGGACAACTATCCGTCCACATGCTTGAAAGGCATTTATGATTCTTTATGGGGTTTTGGGCATTCCTTTTCATAATCACAAAAATCACCTACTTATGCTGGCAAGTGATCAAGGTAGGATTCTTTATAAACATTACAGCTTGGCTCATTTAAATATTAGTGGTAATATTCATTTCCCCTTAGATAAGTTGCTGAATCACCTTAGGTAGTTTGCTAACCACCCTCCAATTGTTAAGTTTGGTTTTCTTGAGGTCAATAGAAGCCATCAAATCTTCCACCACATTTCCCTCCTTGTACATGTGGGAAATAGTCATGCATTGGAAATTGTTGAGCAGCTCACAGATTGTCAGCATAATGGAGCTAACCCACCACCTTGCATTAGATCTTCTTCTGATAGCCTCCACCACCACTTTGGAATCCCCCTCAATTTTCAATAGTCTGATGTTCATTTGGATTGCAAATTTAATCCCCCATAGAAGAGCCATGCCCTCCGCTTCATTAATAGTACAATTATTGAGTGGCCCTACATAAGCCAAAAGGAAAGGACCATTATGGTCTCTTAGCACACCTCCCCCACCCTGAGTGAGGTTATTAGTTTCCCCATCAAAGTTTAATATCATCCATCGTCTGAGAGGGGCAGCCCATTTGGTAGTTTTTCTAGCTATCAGCTTGGAATCATAGAACATGGAAAACCTAGCCAACAAGTTCCATTTGTCAACTATTTTGACTTCCCAGGCAGAGGGTGGTGTTGAGGGAAGTTTCCACTTATCCATACCCAGATTCTCAAAGAGGAGCTTGGTTCCAAGATAGAGACAAGTCTCATACTGGTTACTAGCCTCCATGAATATCCTATTGTTCCTCTCCTTCCAAATAGTCTTGTAGATGTGCGGGGCTAGCATTCACCAAATGAGTTGGAGAAGGGGATGATTGGAGGGGGATCTCCAGTTAGTGAATTGATGAACATCATTTCCTAGAGCCCACAAGATTCCCAATCTACGTATGACCCCTTGCGAGATGATAGTGGCATAATCATAGTGTATAAATAGGTGGTTGACCATTTCCTCCTTTTTATATAGGACACACCTGTTCGCCATGGAGAAGCCCTTTTTTTTGAGATTATCCTGAGTTAGAACTTTACCATGCATAAGGGTCCACAAAAATAAAAATAAGTGATTTTTGGTGTGAGCTGAGGGATCCACACCTTCGTCCAGTCCCCTGGATTATTCTCTTCCTTTAGAAGCAGGTTGTAAGCAGTTTTGACTGAGAAGCTACCAGCTTGGGTAGGGGCCCAGACGATGGAGTCTTGGCCATCAAGACTCAGGATTCTAAAATCTCTTAGGGTTTCCATGAGCTCAATAGCCAAGTATTGAAGGTCTGGTTTTGTCTCTAAATAGATTAGGTATATCTCTCTAATTCCTACCCACGATGTGGTTGGAGGTTCTGTTACCAAGGATAGGTCTAAGGTAGTCCATTAGAGGTTTGAGTCTAAAGCCAAGGTTAGGGAAGCTTAGGATCCAATAGTCATTCCAAAATCTAATGGATCTCCCATTTCCAAGCTACCAGAAAGAACCTTTAGACAACAAGGTTTTGCATTTCTAGATGTTTTCCCAGAGTTTGGAGCCATATGGGAGGTCACTATCCTTGTAAAGCCTCCTATAGGGGTGTCCTTGGAGGTACTTAGCTTCCATTATCTTGCACTAATCCACTTTACCTTCAATGAGTTTTGAGGTGACTTTCCTGGTAAGGGCTCTATTCATCAAGCCAATTCCCCCTAGGCCCAGACCACCCAGTCTTTTCAGGAGTTAGACAATATCCTAATTAATCAGAGACATCCTCTTTTTTTCTTTAGAACCAGCCCATAAGAAAGTTCTCTGAATTCTTTCAAGTTTGTCTACGATGTTGCTTTTGATCTTGAAGAGGGACAGGAAGTAGACTGCAATCCCCTAGAGAGTGGAAGCCACTAGCTAAAGTTTACAACATTGCTAAGTATCTTCCCTTTCCATCCAGAAAGTTTCCTCTGGGTTCTTTCCAGTATGGAATTCCATAAATCCTGGGACACCTCTTTTACATGAGGGGGAGCCAAGGTAGGTAGAAGGGAGTGAAGTTGATTGACAACCTAGGATTTGAAGCACTCTATTTGTTATCTCTATGGGAGTATTGAAGAAGAACAATCAACTTTTTTGATAGTTGATACACTATCCAGAAGCCCAAGGATAACTTTCAAGGATTTGTTTCCACTATCTAGCCTCAATCATAGAAGAATTCCCAAAGAGAAAGGTGTCATCCACGAAACTACTCCAACACAACCTGATGTAGAGTAGAAGTAGGTTTGACACCTTTTATTCTTCCCATGGTGGAAAGAATAGTCAGATTCCTGCTAAGAACTTCAGCCACCATAATAAAAAGGTAGGGGGAGATAGGATCTCCCTGTCTAAGACCCTTTTTAGGTTTAAAGAAGCCACTAGGGGTGCCATTGAAAAGCACAAAGAAACTAATAGTTTGGGTACATTCTTGTATAATATGGACAAACCTTCTCATTAAAACCCATTTTAGCAAGGATTTTTAGCAAGAAAGACCAATTAACTTATCATAATCTTTAGAGATATCCAGTTTGAAGGCAATACCTAGGACCTTGCTCCTATCCATAGAGTGGATGATTTCATTGGTGGATATGGCCACATCAAGGATCTGCCTTCCCAGAACAAAACCCTTCTGAGTAGTGCTGATAATCTTGTCCAGAAGTGGCTTTATTCTATTGGCTAGGATCTTAGTCAGGATCTTGTAGAACGTATTGCAGAGGCTATGGGCCTGAAATCAAGCATAGTGAAGGGGCTGTCAATCTTAGGGACTAGCACAATAAAGGTTTTATTATGCTATCTAATGAGACACCTCGTCCTAAAGAAATCTCTAGCAGCACAAATAACATCACTCCCCACGATGTCCCAGAATTCTTGAAAGAAGGTTGGGGGGAAACCATCAGGACCCATGGCTTTGTATGCACCCCATAGCGAAGACCTCATTCTTTACCTCCTCATCAGAAACACATTTCATGAGCTGGTCATTATCACTGAGTTATAGCGCTTTGGATGTGGTCTAGGAGTTGATTTTGGGTGTTGTTCAGGCACATTTGTCCCTCATTTGAGTACAATCCCTTAAAATAATTTTCCGCTACCTGATTGATTTTGTCCTTCTCTATAACTTCATTTCCTCCCTCATCCCTAATAACAGTAATGCTATTTCTTCTTTTATGGTTGCTGGCAGACCTGTGGAAGAAAGTCATGTTCCTATCCCCTTCAGCAAGCCACTTGATTCTGGATCGTTGCTTCTAGTAGATTTCCTCTTTTTTTAAAGTTTCCTGCCATTTGTGTTGAGTCAACTCCTCTTCCACCTATATCTAGGGTGAAGGGCTTCTAGAAGCCAATTGGGCCTGGAGGGACCCTAAAGTTTCAGTCAACTCTTTCTTCTCTATTCAAAAATCACCCAAAGTTATGTTTGCTCCATCCTTTAACCTCTCTTCTAATAATTTCCAGCTTTTGGGCAATTCTGAACTTGGTATTGCTTTGATGTTAGTGGCCCACCAAAATTTCACTTGATCTCTAAAGGACGGGTGAGAGCGCTAGATGATTTGAATCTGAAGAGGGTCGGGCCAAACTTAGGGGAGTAGATGATGGAAAAGACCTCTGTTTCTCTCAATACTTTACAAGTGGAGTTGGAAGACAAGAAGGTTATGCATAGGAAAAGGGAGGAAATTCTCTGGGTGACACTTAAAGGTAGATGAAACTTCTATAGACGTTGCTACACGTTGTCCTTCCAAGCAGTATTCCTTTATAGACAAGCTAAAGAAGTGGAACAAGGACTGGAAAGGGGTTTATATGCCCCAATACAATGCCTTGTTCTCTGAACCTATTTTCTAGTTTTTTTCTTTTTCATTTTGTTGTTAGTAGTTTTTTCTATTTTGTCTTAGTTAGTAAGTTGAATTTACATCTTGTAAATTCCTTTTGTTCTGTCTGTTAGAATTGATGTTACTTTTGTTGGAAACAATTGCCTAAAGGAGATTGTTGGATACACTTGTTTAAAAATGTATTGTCCTTGATGTCACACAATGTCACGTTATATATCAATTCTATGTGTCTACCGAGCTTAGTTAGTCAGCTAAGTATCTACTGAGTTCTCCCAGGTGTCAAAGGAAGAATGACAGAAGTTAGTATTAACTGAGCTTCCTCAGTTAACAAAGGAAAAGGCTTCCTCAGTTGTCAAAGAAAAGTTAGTATCTACCGAGTTCGCCGAGTAACACTATATCTACCGAGTCGCCAGTATTTACCGAGTTCCAGACTATGACCCGAGTGGTTAGTATGGACCGAGCTTCTACTTCTACTAAGTGCATGACGATGCCGAGTAATATAGTGGACGTTGAGTATCAGAAAGTCACCGAGTTAGATTGCACTAACCGTGTTACAATATTTGGGTCAACTCAGTAATACTTGCGTTTACTTGTTTAAGAGCTGACAGTTGTAATATTTGGAATGATTATATGTGCTGACTTAACAAACAAAATAATCAATCTGAAGGATATATATATAATCATTTTAGAATGGAGAATGAGCATGGAAGAAAATGAAAATCAATTAAAGGCAGATATGTGCGAATTGTGAAGGATGATGAGATATCCTTGAGGAGCAGCAAAGATACATTCAATCAGGAAGGGATCCAAAGTGGAGCAGAACAGAGATCTGTAATCAACAATATAGTTGCATCTTATACAGGTCATTTCACTGTTATTTTCTTATCATTGTAGCAGTGATCTCCAAATCTCTTAACCGAGTTGGTTTAACAACCATTTTGTAAATCCTCTAACAAGGCAATAGTTCAGTTGAATTGTTTAAAGACCTCTTACAAGGCCACTCCTAACAAGGTGATTAAATCCTCTAACCAGGTCACACCTAACAGTGTGTTTTGTAACCTTTTACCGGGTTGGCCTCTAACCGGGCATCACTTCAGAAGAGTGAAAAAAAGTAACTAGTTACATTGGTGGTTTTTCCCTTATTAGGTTTCCCACGTTAAATTTGGTGTCTCTTGTGTTATTGTTATTTTCATTATGCATGTTAATCAGTGATGAATGCTTTAGAACAATTCTAATTAATATACACTACAAAGACTGAGTTTCAGTATTTCTCTTTGTTTATTGAGTAACAGCAGTAAATTTATTCAATCAAGATATCTAAGGGATTTGTGGTAATATTTTTGTGGGTAACTGATTCACCCCACCCCTCTCAGTTACTGCATCTATATTTCCATCAACTTTAATGTTGGGTTTGGTCCCTATCCTGGTTGAGTTAATCAAAACATCTTTTTTATATAACATTTAAAAGTGAAAATATAATAACTACTTTTTTATAATACCATTTAGATTAATTTTACAACAACATTCCATGTGTCTAATTAAATGGTTAACATAAACTTCAAACATATTATTACCATTCCTAATTAAAAACAATGCATGTCTACACTTTATAAATATAAATTGAAAATAACTAAAATAAAATCTATAGTTATAAAACTATAATCTGGATGGGTTATAAATTTTATGAGAAAAATATGTAGGATTTCTACTAAACTAGGTGTATGATATAACAAAAAATAATAGAACTCACCTATTAATGAGCTAAAATTCTTCTCAATTAAAACATTGATTTCATTAAACCTATCACATGTCTAAGAGGAATATATTGATAATGAATTTTTGAATTGGACACAAACTTATTAACCTGACCTATAAAACTTGTCAGAATTATGAATCATCTACATAGATACTAGAGACTTGCAATACATTGCCTATATATATATACATATACATATACATATATATATATACATATATATATATATATATATATATATATATATATATATATATATATATATATATATATTATATATATATATAGTATATATA
>BSBK01007109.1:0-57320 GCA_027943335.1 Chamaecyparis obtusa | reverse complement strand
TATACACAATGTTTAGTTACTAATTTACTTATTAAGTTGATAAGGTTATAACTAGGGTCTAAAGGTTAGTAAACGTCCCATATTCAATCCATCATTTATTCGATTCCTATGGTTATCCATCACTTAGGTAGTTCAGTTATATATATATATATATATATACACACAAATTCATACATACATAAATACATACATACATATACATATGTGTGTATATATACATATGTGTGTATATATATATATATATATATATACATATGTGTGTATATATGTATATGTATATATATGTATATGTATATATATACATGTATATGTATATGTACATGTATATGTATATATGTACATGTATGTATATATATATATATATATATATATATATATATATATATATATATATATATATATATATATATATATATATATATATATATATATATATATATATACATATATGTATATGTATATGTATATGTATATATATATATATACATATATGTATATGTATATGTATATGTATATGTATATATATACATATATGTATATGTATATGTATATGTATATGTATATATATACATGTATATGTATATGTACATGTATATGTATATATGTACATGTATATATATATATGTGTGTGTGTGTGTGTGTGTGTGTGTGTCTACACACACACACACACACACACATATATATGATGTATAAGACTGAGCTTGATAATATGTTTTCTGATTAAGATTACATAGTACAAATCATTTATTGTTTAATTTTTGATGATCACCTGTCTACATGATGATTTATCTTCTTGTAATACCTATCCTGATGATACTATTTATTATGTTTTGACTATCATCGAATATTAGCTATTTATATGTTTAGAGAGTACCTTTCTATTGTTTAAAGTGTAACATTTTTATCATTTAATGTACATGTACAGGTACCAGGTATCGACTCCACCTGGCTACATAGGTCTGCGCATGACTAATTATCGTAAAAAAGTTGTTGATTAGGAAATGGTCCCAAAGTTCACATAGAAAAATCCTAATGGCCCTAGGCTTGTGCTTTGATAGTTATTTTGATCCCGGTGGGTGGATTGGTTATCATTTTTACTTGATTGGTCTTCAATTTGATTTTATGGTTTGGTTTATATTATTTATTTTTATTTTATGAGTTTTCTTCTTGAGGATGTTATTGTTTATATATATAGATATTGCATCATCTTACAATGGAAGCACTTCCATCTTGATAGGTTTAGCACCCTATTTTAGTGCATTTATCATGATAAACTTACATTTAGGATGTATTTTGCCCTTGATTCCTTCATTCTAGGTGAAATTAGGGTTAGGATCCTGAGGCTTCTCCTTAATTTCCCTTCTCTATGGCTCTATTTTCTAGGTAGGATCTAGGTATAGGTCCTCCTAGCCTTCATCATGTTCATCATAGGACTTTGTGCCTCGCCTCACCCCTAGCCTATCATAGCCATTCAGTTTTGCTTTTGACATAGACATATTTGATGATTATATTTTGATGCCTTATGGATTTTATAGATACTTTATGATGTGGTTTTATCACTTAGTAGATTGATGGATGTTATATTATGATTATATGATGAATATTGAGACATTGGTTTGAGACTAACATGTATGTTTTAATTTTAATTTATGAACATTTATGATGATGAAGTTTAATTGCAAATTGAATTATGTATGAATGCGATGTTTATGTTTGAATTTAATTGAATTAAGTATTTAAGATGAGTTGTATGTTGTGGATAATCAATTGTCATGTAATTTATGAATTGTCAGATGAATTACTTGATTACTAATGCTATGTATTTACATGTTCATTTTTAATTTCCTTGGACTACTGATATTGGAATTGAGTGTGCAGGGAGATAGGCCATGGAAATTCGGGGAATCATCATAGAGACTATTGTGAATATCTATTGAGCCAAGGTTACTTCTAGTTAGAAGCCAATAACCTCATTGTGATGTATTTATTTTGTAAAGTGTGATGCATGAATGTTTTTGATTTATATGTATTTGTGAATGTTATTTTTGATGAGAGAGCCCAAGTGGATATATACATGGCATATGAAGTGTCTTTTTGTATTGTGTCACTTGACACATGTGTGTACATGAGGCCATGACATGTCCACTTGGGGATTGGTTGAACACTCACCTAGGAAGGTACCTTTAGGATACCCATGAAGACCACTTGATTAGAGAGCTTAGAGTGTTGTCTAATCCTTGAATTTCGAATTTGAACTTTGCTTGCACTTTTGGAAGGTTAAAAAGGCACCTAGGGGAGAGTTTTGACCATTTTTAGTTACCCCACTTGTTATACCATAGGGTAAGGGTCATTTTTTACCAAAGGATAACCCTTGGTTGACCAAATGACCCATCCAAAAGTTGGTTTCCCAAGATGGACGAGAATCAACTTTTGGGACCAAGCTTTGGATAGATCACCACCCACTTAGAAGGAAGTCCTCTTTCCACCTTTTTAGCTTACCATTGTAAGAGACCAAAATTGGAAACCTTGTAAGGGCCTTTGGGAAGACCACCCAATAGGAATGCAAGCCTTATCCGTAGGAGAGTGTGTGGAGGCCTTTTTAGAGGGCCCTCTTCCTTTGGAAATGGTTGACACCCACTCTCTAGATTTAGAGATTTTTGCCAAATTGGAGGACCTTGGATATTGGGAAAAGCTCATCTTCAACTATCTTCCTTTAGCATTGGATCAAGGTTGGTGGTTCACTTCTCTTAGTTGTTGAAGTTTTTCTTTCCTTTTCATGTTGAGAGAAAATGCTCTCTTGAATAATAGTTGTTGTATGCATAATGAAAATATGGATTCTTGTAGTGTTGTGTTGTGAATTTGTATGTTGTAGTAATGGAGTTATTTCTTTGTGATTCATGTTTTTATGTATTGTTCTTCTTTGTAAGCTATGAGAAATCTTGAACTTGATATGTTCATGATTTTCATAGCATTGTGAATGTGAAGTATTCTTGTTGCTCTTGAAATTTTCCTTTGTTTTCATGTGAATTGTAGTGTGTTGTGAGGGAGTTCTCAAGGCCACACTCACCCTTGGGAGGGAAGAGTAGCCTTGAGGGTGAAGGGCTTTTTTGGGACATCCAAGAGTGTAGAGTCTCTCCTTGGAATGCAGAGGGATGAACATGGAAGTATGGGCTCCATGTAGCCATCTTTATTTACATTTTGTTGAATGGGGGTCATAAGGATTTCTTTTGTGGAGTTGTGTTGTAGAGAAGAAAATTTGATGAGGAAGCCAAGTGATGGCTTAGTTCCCATCAATAGATGTGCTTCTCCTCTTGGTTTAGTTCCACCTTCACCCAATGTGAGTTCATATGAGACTCTTTGTAACAAACTTGGGAGGGAGTTTTCATGTAGTTATGTCTTCATGTCCTTGTGTTGTGAGCTTGCTTGAGTGTTTTCCCTTGTCTCTTGATGATTCCCCAAGCTCGGGGGTGGCTTCTTAGAAGCCTAGGTTGGGAGGTGAGCACTCCTTAGCCTATGCATTGTGTTTTATTGCAGGATTTTGGAGCCATGAAGTCTTCTTAGATGGAGATGTAACCTTGTGAAGATTTGAAGATGTTATCATTTTATGATGGAGTACTTTGTATTGTGAATGAATCCTTGAAAAGATATCTTGTGATATCCATGAGCTTTGTAATTTTGTAATGGAGATTCACTCTCCAAGGCATGTATTGAATCAAGTGTTATTGTAATGAGATGTGAGGAGGTGTTTTGTAAAACTTGTTGATGGTTTTATTATGTTATGGCATAATTTTGTTCTTATGAAAAGCAAGGACCATAGAATAGAGTGTTTTCAAATGTAAAAATGGAAGTTTCTCTTTGAGATAGTAGTGAAAGGATGTAGTTGTTATTAAGAAAAGAATAGATTTCCTTCTTGCTAAATGTAATTTACAATGTATTACAATGAAGGCTATTGAAATGAAAAGAGAACTCTCATTATGTTATAAATCTTGTTCTAGGATCATTGTGTGTAAATGTATTGATTCAAAAAAAAAATCAATCTCTGTTTCACCTCCTTTTATCATGCAAATAAATTGTGAGCTTGTCTTGTTATTTTGGATGAGAAAATCATTAGTTTAATATGCAAACATAAATTGAAATTTTAGTGCTTAAGAGTAACCTATAGAGAAACCAAATTCCTCATCTAAAAGTAAGCATTTTATGAAATTTAAATCAAGTGAATAGTTGAAGAATAAATTTGAAAACACAAACAAGTTATAAGAGAAACAAAGAAAAGAAAAAAAAAATTAGCAATTGAGACCTACAGGTCTCTGGAATTTGTATGGGAAAATTTTCCCATACAAATTCCATTGCCACAGTCATTATTTTACTATATAAATTATCAGCTTGTCCAAAATGAAATGCAATATATATTAAAATATAAACTTGCCTACTCTAAATAAAAACAAAAACAATATAATAATAATAATATTATATATCCTCATATTTTTTATTGCAACCCCCCAAAAAAAGAGGTGCACTGCATGAAGACCAGGTTTGCATTTAATAAAGCAACCTTTCATTGGTCTATGCCCTTGTACTAGTGCAGGCTTATAACATTAATCATTGGTGGTGGTTCTCCCAACACACCTCCTAACCTGCGCATGTCCTTGCTTAGAAACTTTTCAAACACCTTTCTAACCAACGTGAGGGCTCTGTTTTGGCTTGTGGCTGAGGTGGGACCCAACACCCACTTACCTTCTCATCCATTACTCCAACTATGCGCTAGTTTTGGTACTGTGTTTCCTTGTTTGAAATTGCCATAGGAGATCTCGTGGGTCCCCTCTAGCACTAGTTCTCCTCTACCTTTATTGGCGCGCCCAAAGCTTGCATGTTTGTGTTGGACTTCCCTCCCTAGGTCCATGGGTCAAGGAGGAAGTAGGTTAGGGGATTTAGTAAGTGGTGGCTAGGAATTAGGGGGAAATTAGATTAGATTAGATTAGATTAGATTAGTATTTAGTTTAGGTAAATTTTATTTTTGTGGGTATTTTGCTTAGCATAGGATAACTCCTCTATGAATTTTTATTGTTTAATTTAATTGTTATTTTTTTTATAGTTTGTTTTAGTAGGATTTTTTTATTGTAGTAACCATTTAATATATATATGTATTAAATAATTAATATATTATAATATAATAATTAATTAATATTTTATTAATTAGTTATTATATTATAATTATATATATATAATTTAATTATTATTATTTATTAAATATATTATTCAATGATATTTATAATTTTATCAATTGGATAAAATTCACATCAACTAATTGATATTTCATAATTAGAGTATCAATATATGTCTCATATAATCATAATCATCATTTAATTAGTTGATGAGATTTAACATTATGGAACAATATAAATTATCTTTATAATTTTAATAAACAAAGTTGATATTAGTTTAAGCTTACCGAAATCGATAATCAATAATTATAAGAACATTATATTCTAGGCAATGTTCTCTTAACCCTAAATAACCTATGTGATTACTAAAATAATGAATCATTCGTTAAGTTCATTTAACGAAACCTCCTAATTTTGAAAACCACTTGGCATCATTAATAATATAAATTATGGAACTAGACCTCATTGTCGTCACCAAATGCAAATCGAGAAATGTTCATCCTAACCCTATTGTACTCGGTTACATCATCACCACCTTAATTGAATATTTATCAACTAGTAACATTTTTGAAACCAATGTTGGTAAAGGACTTATTCTTCAAAGTCTTTTCGAACTATTGACAAAGTCACCTATTAACCTACAACATAAACTTGGACTTAATTTACCCTTGAAAAAAAAAAAAAAAGTTGGTCTATTTTTAGACTGATTTTTTTATGGGCATGACACTTGGTATCAGAGCCAAGGTTTCAACATTGGAACCTAACCCATTGCATTTCTTAGCTAACTTTGTACCCCTTTTGTAATTGTTAGGATGCCTCCTCTTACGCGTCAAGGTCGAAGGCGTATTAGAGGATGAGGGGCTAGGCAAGCTCCCTCGGGTCGCGAGCAAGCTGAACAAAGGGTCGAGGTATCAGCTATTAATCAACAACCACCACCAGACCCTAATCAGGCAGTCCTATTAGCCTTACAAAACCTCATAGGGGTTATTCAGGAGAGGTTGCCTCTAGTTAATCATTAGCCAGAGCACCAGCTATCCGAGGGACAGAGATCATAGGTTAGAGAGAAGACTAGGAGTCCTCCACGAGATTGAGAGGAAGGGCAGGGGGCACATGAGGTGGATTCGGTTCACATGCCAGAACCACCACCTAGTATTGTTCAGAGGGCATCCCAAGATGTGGGAGATCACATTAGAGACCTCTTACGGTTACAACCACTATTGTATCATGGTTCTATAGAAGGTACAGATGCCGAGGCATGGCTTTCAAGCTTAGAGAGCTGCTTTGGGATGCGTCAGTATGTTAGCAATGTCAAGGCTCGCCTTGTAGTACTCCTTTTGAGAGATGGTGCTTCCACATGGTGGAAATAGGAAGAATATAAGAATAATACCACTATGGACACCGTGACTTGGGAGACCTTCTTAGAAAGATTCAGAGATAGATACCTATTAGAGCACTATAGACAGAGATGTATTGATGAGTTCCACGAGCTTCAGTAGAGAGGACTCATAGTGCTACAGTATGAGACCCAATTCCTTGAGTTGCTACCCTATGTGGACTACATGAAGGATGAAAAGCTATGAATCAACTATTTCATTAAGGGACTCAATGATTAGATAGAGGGACAGGTTCACATGCACTCACCAGAGACCTTTCGTGAGGCCGTAGAAAAGGCCTTAGTTACAAAGGAGATTCGGAATAGAAATAGAGATGCTCGTGACAGGTCTCAGAACTATAACTCTGCATCACAGTCATAGGGGAACCAAAAGAGTCACTAGAAGAATAATAAAAGACAATCCTCAGAGTCTTTTAACAGGGGCCCACAGTAGCAGACTCAGCAAAACCATAAACAAAAGCCACCACAGGGATAGCAGGGCTCTAAGCCCAAACTGTGGCATGCACAGGGTCAAAAGAAGGATCAATGACAACAGTATACATATGCACCCCCAGCATGGACTCAGCAGTCCTCTCAGGGGGTTTTCAGTGGTTCTAGTAGGATAGGTAGTCAGCAGTCTCCTAGGCCACAGGGAGTACAAACATTCACACGATGTCCTTGCTTTGCTTGTGGTGCCATGGCGCACTTAGCTCGTGATTGTCCATAGGGTCAGATGTCAGGTAGTCAGTGTATGGCAGCTTCAGAGCCTACAGTGGGAGACTTTGGAAAGTCTCATAGAGTTTTTGCAGCGGTAGATAACCGCCAGGCCGAGCACCAGGCCGCAGTGATAGAGGCAGCAGGTATGATCAGTGGTGTTAGTCTTACTATACTATTTGATTCAAGTGCTATTGATTCTTTTATATCTCCACTTGTTGTGGAGTGTTGCGGGCTTGTGGCATCAAGATAGGAAGTTAGTTGGGAAGTGGAGTTAGCATCAGGGTCTAGAGTGTCAGTCAACTCTTTAGTGAAGGATAGCCAGGTGTAGATTGGTGATTTCATCACTACAATGGATCTTCGTATCACATCTCTTGGTTCCTATGACATAGTGCTTGGCATGGATTGGCTTTATGCCCACAGAGCTAAGCTAGATTGTCGACAGAAGAGGATTGAGTGCTTGGATGATAATGGTATACCTACTATGATTTGCAGGATTCTGAGAGGCATCTCCCTTCATATGATCTCTGCCATGTAGCTTAAGCGAAGCATGCAGAAGGGATGTCAGCTTTTTTCCATTACCATCAGTGATAGAGGGGATGAGGAGGAAAGGGAAACTTCTCTTGATGATTATCCTATACTTCAGGAGTATGCAAATGTGTTTCCTACTGAGCTTCTAGGCATGCCTCCCCATAGAGCAGTTGATTTCCATATAGATCTTGTTCTAGGGGCTGCTCTAGTTTCGAGGGCACCTTATAGGATGACCACTAATGAGCTTAATGAGCTCAAGATTCAGCTAGAGGAACTTTTGGAGAAGGGCCACATTCGACCTAGTGTTTCACCTTGGGGTGCACCTGTTATCTTTGTTAAGAAGAAGGATGGATCCTTACGGTTATGCATGGATTACCGATAGCTTAGTAAGCTTATCATCAAGAATCGGTATCCACTCCCTAGGATTGATGATTTATTTGATCAGCTTAAGGGTGCTAAAGTGTTTTCAAAGATTGATCTTAAGTCAGGTTACCACCAGCTATGGATTGTTGACAGTGACATTCCTAAGACTGCATTTCATACCAGATATGGACATTATGAGTTCATAGTTGTACCTTTTGGACTCACTAATGCTCCAGCATTTTTCATGAGTCTTATGAATGGGGTATTTTGCTCCTTTCTTGATAAGTTTATGGTTGTGTTCCTTGATGATATCCTGATTTATTCACTAGATGAAAAGGAGCACGAAGGGCACTTCAGACAGGTTCTGCAGTGTCTTAGAGACAATCAGTTGTATGGTAGCTTGTCCAAATGTGCTTTCTATAGGATAGAGATTCATTATCTAGGGCATGTTATTTCAGGAGATGGCATCTCAGTAGATCCATCTAAGATTCAAGCCATCATGGAATGGCCTGCGCCTACTTCAGTGACCGAGGTCAGGAGCTTTATGGGATTGGCAGGATATTACAGACTCTTTGTAGAGGGATTTTCTAGAGTGGCTCATCCCATCACTTCTCTTAAGCATAAGGGAAAGAAATTTGAGTGGACTGAGAAGTGCGAGAGGGCCTTTCAGGAACTCAAGAAGGCACTTACTAGTGCTCCTATTCTAGCGGTACCTAATCCATCAGCAGATTTTGTGGTTTGCACAGATGCTTCCTTAGATGGTTTGGGAGCAGTTCTTATGCAGAATGGGCAAGCTATTGCATATGAGTCAAGGAAACTTAAGACTCACGAGCTCAATTACCCCACTCATGATCTTGAGTTAGCTACAGTGGTACATGCTTTAGTGAGATGGCAGTATTTTCTTTTGGGTCATCAGTTTGAGCTCCATTCAGACCATCAGAGTTTATAGTATATCTTCTCTCAGCTGAACCTGAATGAATGACAATGTAGGTGGATGGAATTTCTTTGTGAGTATGATTTTGATGTCCACTACATCAAGGGGAAAGAGAATGTGGTAGCTGATGCTTTGAGTAGGAGACGCCATGGGGCCTACTCTATGACAGTAAGTACTGAGTTGAGGGATTGGATATTGCATCATCTACATGAGGATGCTTGGTATGCAGAGGTTAGTCAGGTCATTCGGTCTCAGAGTACCCTTGAGGGTAAATATACAAACTATTCCCTTGATTCAGATGGGCTTTTACGCCATAGAGGATGCATCTATGTCCCATCCTCCAGTGACTTGCGAGTATTCATCATGCTAGAGGCTCATAGGGCTCCTTATGTAGCACATCCCAGAGTCAAGAAGATGCATGCAGATTTGAGACAGTTATATCATTGGCCAGGGATGAGACAGGATATAGCAGAGATAGTGGCATGATGGCTTGAGTGTCAGAGGGTCAAGGCAGAGCATCATCACCCTGCTGGGTTGCTTCAGCCTCATGATATACCAGAGTGGAAGTGGGATGTTATTTCCATGGACTTCATCATTTGTCTTCCTATGTCATCTCGATGCCATGATGCCATCATGGTGACAGTTGACAAGCTAACCAAAGTAGCCCACTTTTCACCAGTTCGGACCACTTTCATAGCCCCAATAGTTGCTTAGGTCTTCTTGCGGGATATTGTCAGACTTCATGGCATACCCCGTAAGATCATTTCAGATCGGGATTCTCTCTTCAAATCATCTTTTTGGAGAGGACTACAGATAGCTTTGGGCACTAAGCTCAATTTTAGCACCGCTTATCACCCAGAGACCGATGGGCAGACAGAGAGGGTAAATCAGGTATTGGAGGATATGCTTCGCATGTATGTCATGGATCATCAGACTAGGTGGGAGGAGTATCTTCATTTAGTGGAGTTTGCCTACAGTAATGGGCATCATACTTCTCTAGGTATGCCTCCCTATCAGGCATTATATGGCAGACCATGCAGGACACCTTTGAGTTGGGACCGCATTGAGGATAGACTTGCTTTAGGTCCTGACTTAGTGCAAGAGTTAGAGCAGCAGGTGACTTTGATCAGACAACATCTGAAGGAGGTACAAGATAGGCAGAAGAAGTATGCAGATGCCAAGAGGGAAGACCATAGTTATCAGGTTGGAGATAGGTTCTTTTTGAGAGTGCGACCTCATAAGAGTCCAATCCGTTTTGGAAAGGGCTCTAAGCTTGCACCTAGATTTGTTGGCCCTTTTGAGATACTTGAGCAGTAGGTCTTCTTGCCTATCATCTTGCCTTGCCACTGAGCCTGTCATGCATCCATGATGTTTTTCATGTGTCAGTATTGAGGAAACATATCTATGATGAGACTCATATTATAGATTGGGATGCTTTGCAGGTGGAGTCAGATGGTCAGTTGGCTTTGGAGCCAATCTGCATTTTGGCTCACCGGATGCTAGCACTTCGAGGCCAAGAGTTGGACCAGGTTAGGGTCTAGTGGGATTTCTATGATGAGGTTATGACATCATGGGAGGATGTAGCGTAGATGAGAGAATAGTATCCCCATCTTTTTGATGAACTCCAGGAGGAATTTCATGCCTAGGGGGGGAGGATGTGAGGCCTCACCCCTAGCCTATCATAGCCATTCAGTTCTGCTTTTGACATAGACATATTTTATGATTATATTTTGATGCCTTATGGATTTTATCGATACTTTATGATGTGGCTTTATCACTTAGTAGATTGATGGACGTTATATTATGATTATATGATGAATATTGAGACATTGGTTTGAGACTAACATGTATGTTTTAATTTTAATTTATGAACATTTATAGTGATGAAGTTTAATTGCAAATTGAATTATGTATGAATGCAATGTTTATGTTTGAATTTAATTGAATTAAGTATTTAAGATGAGTTGTATGTTGTGGATAATCAATTGTCATGTAATTTATGAATTGTCAGATGAATTACTTGATTACTAATGCTATGTATTTACATGTTCATTTTTAATTTCCCTGGACTACTGATATTGGAATTGAGTGTGCAGGGAGATAGGCCATGGAAATTCGGGGAATCATCACAGAGACTATTGTGAATATCTGTTGAGCCAAGGTTGCTTCTAGTGAGAAGCCAATAACCTTGTTGTGATGTATTTATTTTGTAAAGTGTGATGCATGAATGTTTTTGATTTATATGTATTTTTGAATGTTATTTTTTATGAGAGAGCCCAAGTGGATATATACATGGCATGTGAAGTGTCTTTTTGTATTGTGTCACTTGACACATGTGTGTACATGAGGCCATGACATGTCCACTTGGGGATTGGTTGAACACTAACCTAGGAAGGTACCTTTAGGATACCCATGAAGACCACTTGATTAGAGAGCTTAGAGTGTTGTCTAATCCTTGAATTTCGAATTTGAACTTTGCTTGCACTTTTGGAAGGTTAAAAAGCAACTAAGGGAGAGTTTTGACCATTTTTAGTTACCCCACTTGTTATACCATAGAGTAAGGGTCATTTTTCACCAAAAGATAACCCTCGGTTGACCAAATGACCCATCCAAAAGTTGGTTTCCCAAGATGGACGAGAATCAACTTTTGGGACCAAGCTTTGGATAGATCACCACCCACTTAGAAGGAAGTCCTCTTTCCACCTTTTTAGCTTACCATTGTAAGAGACCAAAATTGGAAACCTTGTAAGGGCCTTTGGGAAGACCACCCAATAGGAATGAAAGCCTTATCCATAGGAGATTGTGTGCAGGCCTTTTTAGAGGGCCCTCTTCCTTTGGAAAAGGTTGACACCCACTCTCTAGATTTAGAGATTTTTGCCAAATTGGAGGACCTTGGATATTGGGAAAACCTCATCTTCAACTATCTTCCTTTAGCATTGGATCAAGGTTGGTGGTTCACTTCTCTTAGTTGTTGAAGTTTTTCTTTCCTTTTCATGTTGAGAGAAAATGCCCTCTTGAATAATAGTTGTTGTATGCATAATGAAAATATGGATTCTTGTAGTGTTGTGTTGTGAATTTGTATGTTGTAGTAATGGAGTTATTTCTTTGTGATTCATGTTTTTATGTAGTGTTCTTCTTTGTAAGCTATGAGAAATCTTGAACTTGATATGTTCATGATTTTCATAGCATTGTGAATGTGAAGTATTCTTGTTGCTCTTGAACTTTTCCTTTGTTTTCATGTGAATTGTAGTGTGTTGTGAGGGAGTTCTCAAGGCCACACTCACCCTTGGGAGGGAAGAGTAGCCTTGAGGGTGAAGGGCTTTGTTGGGACATCCAAGAGTGTAGAGTCTCTCCTTGGAATGGAGAGGGATGAACATGGAAGTATGGGCTCCATGTAGCCATCTTTATTTACATTTTGTTGAATGGGGGTCATAAGGATTTCTTTTGTGGAGTTGTGTTGTAGAGAAGAAAATTTGATGAGGAAGCCAAGTGATGGCTTAGTTCCCATCAATAGATGTGCTTCTCCTCTTGGTTTAGTTCCACCTTCACCCAATGTGAGTTCATATGAGACTCTTTGTAACAAACTTGGGAGGGAGTTTTCATGTAGTTATGTCTTCATGTCCTTGTGTTGTGAGCTTGCTTGAGTGTTTTCCCTTGTCTCTTGATGATTCCCCAAGCTCGAGGGTGGCTTCTTAGAAGCCTAGGTTGGGAGGTGAGCACTCCTTGGCCTATGCATTATGTTTTAGTGCAGGATTTTGGAGCCATGAAGTCTTCTTAGATGGAGATGTAACCTTGTGAAGATTTGAAGATGTTATCATTTTATGATGGAGTACTTTGTATTATGAATGAATCCTTGAAAAGATATCTTGTGATATCCATGAACTTTGTAATTTTGTAATGGAGATTCTCTCTCCAAGGCATGTATTGAATCAAGTGTTGTTGTAATGAGATGTGAGGAGGTTATATATCCTCATCTTTTTTATTACAACCCAAAAAAAAAAGAGGCGCACTGCATGAAGACCAGGTTTGCATTTAATAAAGCAACCTTTCATTGGTCTATGCCCTTGTACTAGTGCAGGCTTATAACATTAATCATTGGTGGTGGTTCTCCCAACACACCTCCTAACCTGCGCATGTCCTTGCTTAGAAACTTTTCAAACACCTTTCTAACCAACGTGAGGGCTCTGTTTTGGCTTGTGGCTGAGGTGGGACCCAACACCCACTTACCTTCTCATCCATTACTCCAACTATGCGCTAGTTTTGGTACTGTGTTTCCTTGTTTGAAATTGCCATAGGAGATCTCGTGGGTCCCTTCTAGCACTAGTTCTCCTCTACCTTTATTGGCGCGCCCAAAGCTTGCATGTTTGTGTTGGACTTCCCTCCCTAGGTCCATGGGTCAAGGAGGATGTAGGTTAGGGGATTTAGTAAGTGGTGGCTAGGAATTAGGGGGAAATTAGATTAGATTAGATTAGATTAGATTAGATTAGTATTTAGTTTAGGTAAATTTTATTTTGTGGGTATTTTGCTTAGCATAGGATAACTCCTCTATGAATTTTTATTGTTTAATTTAATTTTTTTTTTTTTATAGTTTGTTTTAGTAAGATATTTTTATTGTAGTAACCATTTAATATATATATGTATTAAATAATTAATATATTATAATATAATAATTAATTAATATTTTATTAATTAGTTATTATATTATAATTATATATAATTTAATTATTATTATTTATTAAATATATTATTCAATGATATTTATAATTTTATCAATTGGATAAAATTCACATCAACTAATTGATATTTCATAATTAAAGTATCAATATATGTCTCATATAATTATAATCATCATTTAATTGGTTGATGAGACTTAACATTATGGAACAATATAAATTATCTTTATAATTTTAAGAAACAAAGTTGATATTAGTTTAAGCTTACCGAAATCGATAATCAATAATTATAAGAACATTATATTCTAGGCAATGTTCTCTTAACCCTAAATAACCTATGTGATTACTAAAACAACGAATCGTTCGTTAAGTTCATTTAACGAAACCTCCTAATTTTGAAAACCACTTGGCATCATTAATAATATAAATTATGGAATTAGACCTCGTTGTCGTCACCAAATGCAAATCGAGAAATGTTCATCCTAACCCTATTGTACTCGGTTACATCATCACCACCTTAATTGAATATTTATCAACTAGTAACCTTTTTGAAACCAACCTTGGTAAAGGACTTATTCTTCAAAGTCTTTCCGAACTATTGATAGAGTCACCGATTATCCTGCAACATAAAGTTGGACTTAATTTACCCTTGAAAAAAAGAAAAAAAGTTGGTGTGTTTTTAGACTGATTTTTTATGGGCATGACACTCTCTCTGGCACTCTTCCATATTATGTTATCATTTCTAGGTCTCTGGACATCCTCGGGACCTCTTATCTGTTATTCTGGTTGGATCTGGACCCCTGGGTCAAGGTGGAGGTCGACCTTGACCTAGGTTAGATTCGAGGTTGACTTAGACCTAGGGTAGAGTCAAGGTCATCCTTGATCTCTATCGGGATTCGATCCTCCTTTTCAATTTTTGGTCTCGGAGGGCCTTGAAATTAATGTCAAGCTTTCAGATCTGAATGTGAAAGGGTTTTAATTTAAAATTCATTTAATTATTTTCCCTCCTTAGTTGGTTATTGTGATTGGACCATAATTCAAGGTGAAATTTGAATTATGGGTCCTCACATTACTCTAGGATCCTCACCTTGAAACCTCTATATAAAGACTCTCATTTGCATTCATTTTCACAACAACAAGACATCAAGTATCCATCAAGTAGAGACACAATTGATTCAAGCAAGTGATGGTGAAGTGATGATGGAAGATTGCAAGAGGATGATATAGAAGATCAAGCCATTGTTGATATCAAGCATTTTTGTGAGCACACCATTGTGAACATCTATTAGGAGCAAGAGAGATTCCTTCTTCCTTGATCCACCATTATCAATATTCAAGCATTCAAAAATTCAATCATGGGGTAGCAATTATAGATTGTGAGTTTGGTAAGAGTACTTTTGTCATGTCCCCTTTTCAAATAGAGAATTACTTATCCTAGATCAATGATCAAGTAGATTCTTTATTGCATGGTGACAATCACAATAGAGATCTAATCTATTAATGTCCTAGATCAATGATCAAGATGATTATTGATTGCATGAGAAAAGTCATAGTAGAGATGATACAACATTTGATTACCTATGAATGTGGAACATGAGTCCTAGCCAATCTATACCATGACTTGGATGTAGTTGATGCAGGAGCATCCTGGGTGTAAGAGCAATCTTGCATCACCCAAAAATATTTCTATTTTTGTATTCAATAAGGGCTATCTTGTGCAGAGTTGCTATTTATGGAAACTTGCTATTTTTTAGTAAGTTGGTCTTACAATCTTAGAATGTTCTAATTTTACATGTGGAGGTTCATCTCAGTCATATCAGCCTGCCAACAAAGTTTCATGGCTAGATCAGGTCTAGTTTTGAAGATATTAAAGATTTTCGGTATTAGCAGCAGGGTACAAAAACTTTGAACTCAGTTTTGAAGGCTTTAGAGGCCCCGGATGAGGTTGAAAATTTGGGTGATGGGTGCTTTGTGCAAGTCAAGCCTATAGAGTGCTTTGTGGCATTTTCAGAATGGGGTTATAATAGCCAATCGGGTCAACGGGCGATGACTTATGGTCTTCAGAAGTTGGGTCACCTGAAATGGTAGAAAATAATTTTTCTTCAAAATTTTTGTTTGGGTTTCAAAACTCATTTTGAACCAACTTTGATGTAATAAATTGTAAAATAAAATAATTATAAGTTTGGTAGGCCCTAAGGGCTAAATTTCTAGAACCTTCTCGGGTGGTGGAAATTGCCTATATAAAGAAGGTCCGTAGTGTTGTCTAGGGCAGTTCTAGGTAGTAGATCTGGGTATTGATTCGAGGCTTTGTCCTATAGTATATTGTAAGGGAATGCCCATGTGGCTTTGCATATTGTAATTCTGAAAGTTTGTAATTCCACATTTGTGGAGATAATAAGAAGCCAATTTTCTGTTCTTGCATATTGTTGTTGTTGTTTCTCTATTTCTGTTAAGTGTTTGTGGTATTAAGGGGAGCACCCTTCATCAAGTGGTATCAGAGTAGGAGTTCTTGAGTGTGTAAATAGATCGCTGACTATGAGGCAGTTTGCACCAGGACCGTGGTTAGGGTTTCAATGCGCATTGCGAAAATGCCTCCACGAAGAGAACGTGGCGGAAGAGCTGGTGCTGTGACACCTGAGGTTAGAGAGCTGCAGAGACAAGTGTGAGCATTGCAAGAAGAGATTTGTAGAGGAATGAATCTTAATGTCAGAGATGAAAGCGAGGATGAAGCCGAAGAAGAATATCAAGAAGGAGAAGCTGAAATTATGAACTAGGAGGAAGAAAGACTTTTTTGGGCAATTTCCAAGATTGGGAAAAGACCTAAGATTGAGGTTCCTACATTTTTTGGAAATCTTAACCCAGAGGAATTGATCGACTGGATCAATGAATGTGAGGAATATTTTGAGTACGAAGATGTTGAGGATCCTAATAGGGTCAAATTTGCGAAGGCCAGATTGAAAGGTCATGCGAAGATCTAGTGGCAAGAAATTCAGTTGGAGCGAAATAGAAGAGGGAAAGATAAAATCACAAGATGGGATTGCATGGTGGATAAATTGAAGTGATAGTTCATTCCTGTTGATTATGAGCTTGACCTACTAAAGAAAATGCAAAGTTTGAAGCAAGCAGGAAGATCTGTTCAGGAGTATACAGAGGAGTTCTATTGACTCCTCATCAGAACAGGCCATGCAGAAGCTGATAAGGAGAAAGTTTCCTGATACCTTAATGGGTTAAGGCCAAGCATTTAGGAGGAGTTGAATCTAGTTTTAATGAACAGTATTGAGGAGGCATACTAGTTTGCCCTAAAAGTAAAGGAAAAGATAAATAAGAAGATTGAGAGAAGACAAAATGAAAGAGGTCGTGGTGGAAGATCTGGTGGACGGTCATATGGTGGCTGAAATGAAGATTCGAAAAAGAAGGATGAGGCCAGTAGTAGTCAGAATCAAAGAGGAAATAATTCCAATCGTTTCCAAGATCAGAGTAATAGAGATCAAAGAGGAAGAGGAAGAGGACAAGGATCTGGAAGAGGAGGCTTCCGTGGAACATTTTTCACTGTGGAGAAGAAGGTCATAGGGCATTTGAATGTCCTCAGCACCAAGGCAGAATAGACAGGAGAAATGAAGGCTAGGCCAGAGTTGCACATGTAGATGAAGATGCTAGATCATCAAATTCTGAAGATACTGAAAGAGGAGAAACGCTAATTAACAGAAGAGTCTTGCTGAGTGGTGAGAATGAACCTGAACAAAGGAGGAGCCTATTTCGCACTTGATGCAAGTGTGAGGGTAAATGTTGTGATGTGATTATCGATAGTGGAAGCACTAAAAATTTAGTGTCAGAAGAGATGGTGACAAAGTTGAAGCTCAAGAGACAGAAACACCCACATCCATATCGGATTGCCTGGGTGCAGGATGACCACAAGGTCATGGTCAGTGAACAGTGCCTGGTAAAGTTCAAGATCGACAGGTACCAAGATGAGGTACTATGTGATATCATCTCTATGGATGCATGTCATATGTTGTTGGGTAGACCATGGCAGTTTGACATATGTGTTGTACATGATGGTCATGTGAATACCTATTCCCTAGCAAAGGATGGAGTGCGACATAAGCTAAAGCCATTGAAGGAGACCGAAGAAAAGGTATGTGGTAATGCAAGAATAACATTTGTTGACAGATGAAAATTCCTAGATGGTATGAGGCATGAGCATGTGTGTTTTTCTTTAATTCCAAAAGTTGGTAAAGAAGAAGTAGAGGATGTACCTGTAGAGGTTGCTGATTTGTTGAATGAGTTTCAGGATATTGTATCTGATAATGTACCTAATAGATTACCACCAGTAAGGAAGATCAGTCATCAGATGGATTTGATTCCAGGAGCCAGTTTGCCAAACAAGGCAGCACACAGAATGCCACCAGTAGAAAGTGAAGAGTTGAACAGACAAGTACATGAGTTATTGCAGAAGGGGTTGATAAGAGAGAGTCTAAGTCCCTATGCTATAGTAGCAGTATTAGCACCAAAGAAAAATGGAGAGTGGAGGATGTGTACAGATTCCAGAGCAATAAAAAAGATCATAATCAAGTATAGGTTTCCATTGCCATGAATGGATGATATTATGGATTGTTTGAGTGGGGCTGTGTATTTCTCAAAGATAGATCTGAAGAGTGGATATCACCAGATTTGGATTAGAGAAGGAGATGAATGCGAGACTTCCTTCAAGAAAAAGGAAGGACTGTATGAGTGGTTAGTCACGCCTTTTGGGCTAACCAATGCACTGAGCACTTTCATGCGGCTCATGAACGAGGTTCTGAAAGAATTTTTGGGTAAGTTTGTCATTGTTTACCTACATGATATTTTGATTTTTAGCAAGACATTAGAGGAACATATGATGCATATTCGTATGGTGTTTGAAAAATTGAGAGATGAGAAATTGTTGATTAATTTGAAGAAGTGTAGTTTTGTGAAGAAAGAGTTAGTGTATTTGGGATTTGTAGTTTCAGCAGAAGGTCTAAAAATGGACCCAGAGAAGGTACAGGCTATCCTTCAATGGCCTACTCCAAGGAGTGCTACTAAGGTAAGATCTTTTCATGGTTTGGCTAGCTTTTACAAAAATTTTATTAGAAATTTTAGCAGTATTTATGGACCCTTGACTGAAACAATGAGAGGGGATAGAAAAGAGTTTAAGTGGACTAATGGGGAAGAAAAGAGTTTTCAATTGTTGAAACAAAAAGTTACAGAACAACCTATTTTAGCACTTCCAGATTTTAATAAGGTGTTTCAAGTAGATTATGATGCTAGTGGTACTACAATAGGAGTTGTTATGAGCCAAGAAGGTAAACCTGTTGCTTATTTTAGTGAGAAGTTAAATGATGCCAAGAGAAAATATTCTATTTATGATCAAGAATTTTATGCTATAGTTCAGGCATTGAAGAAGTGGAGACACTATCTACTTCCTAAGGAGTTTGTTTTGTATACTGATCATCAAGCTTTGCAATATTTGAATAGTCAAGGAAAGTTGAATCAGAGGCATTTGAAATGGGTTGAGTTTTTTTTGAGTTATACATTTGTTTTGAAACACAGGAATGGAAAGTCTAATAGGGTTGTGGATGCTCTTAACAAAAGGAAACTATTGTAGAGAGAGATGCATATTGAAGTGGATGGGTTCAAGGAACTCAAGAATTTGTATCTAGAGGATCCTGATTTTGGTGAAGCTTGGAAAGCTTGTAAAGAACCTGTTACTCTAGACAGGATGAAATGGTTGGATTTTATCATCCAGGATGATATGCTATTCAGAGGGAGTCAGTTGTGCATTCCATGAAGTTCTATGAGGGAGAATCTCATCAAGGAGAAGCATAGCAGAGGATTGGCTGGACATTTTGGTTGAGATAAAACCCTTTCTTTGGTTAGTGAAAATTATTATTGGCCACAGTTGCAGCAAGATGTCAAGAAGTTTGTACAGAGTTGTAGAGTATGTCAGATGGTGAAAGGAGTAAAGCAGAATATAGGGTTGTATCAGCCATTACCTATACCAGAGAAGCCTTGGGAGGATATTAGTATGAACTTTGTTCTTGGTTTACCAAGGACACAGCGGGGACATGATTCAATTTTTGTAGTAGTTGACAGATTTTCGAAGATGACACATTTCACTCTCTGCAAGAAGACTAATGATGTTGTTCATGTAGCAAAATTGTTTTTCAGAGAAGTGAGACTACATGGTTTTCCAAAGACCATAGTTTTAGATCGAGATACTAAGTTTGTTAGATATTTCTGGCGGACATTGTGGGAGAAGTTGAACACAGATTTGAAGTTTAGTTCATCACATCATCCACAGACTGATGGACAAACAGAGGTGGTGAATAGAAGTTTGGGAAATCTTTTGAGATGTTTGGTTGGAGATAAGCCAACAGGATGGGATTTGATTTTACCATAGGCAGAATTTGCATACAATAATTCTATCAATAGGAGCACTGGTAAATCACCATTCCAGATTGTATATGGAAGTAGTCCAAGAAATGCATCTGAATTGAGAAAGATAGATAAAGGAGAAATAAGTAGTGCTGAAGCTGAGGATTTTGCAAAACACTTGAAGAACATCCATGAGGAGGTGAGGAAGCATATTACCAAGATGAATGCGCAGTATAAGGCTAAGGCAGATGAGAAAAGGAGGCATAAGGAATTTCAGGTTGGCGATGAAGTCATGGTTCATTTGCAGAAGGAGCGATTTTCGGTTGGTACATATAACAAGCTAAAAATGAAGAAGTTTGGACCATGTAAGATATTATAAAAGCATGATTCAGGAAATGCATATGAGGTAGAATTGCCTAGTGAGCTGAATATTTCACCAGTGTTTAACATTTTAGATTTTACAGAGTATCATGAAGGAGGTGTTGAAGATGAGGTTGCAGCAGCATAGTGGAGTATTCCAGCAACCAGTTTAGATATCAAGGAGATTGAAGACATACTGGATAGTCGTGTTGGCAGAAGCACAAGGAACAGGACATATGAAGAGTATTTGGTCAAATGGAAAGGATGACCTATTGAAGATTCATCATGGCTAACAAAGGAAGAGGTTAACCATCTTGGTTTTCCTCTGCACACCTAAGTCGTGATAGGGTCACTTCTCAAATTACCCCGAGTGTCTGATGCAGGAGCATCCTAGGTGTAAGACCAATCTTGCATCACCCAAAAATATTTCTATTTTTGTATTCAATAAGGGCTATCTTGTGTAGAATTGCTATTTATGGAAACTTGCTATTTTTTAGTAAGTTGGTCTTATGATCTCGGAATGTTCTAATTTTACATGTGGAGGTTCATCTCAGTCATATCAGCCTGCCAGCAAAGTTTCATGGCTAGATCAGGTCTAGTTTTGAAGATATTGAAGATTTTCGGTATTGGCAGTAGGGTACAGAAACTTCGAACTCAGTTTTGAAGGCTGTAGAGGCCCCGGATGAGGTTGAAAATTTGGGTGACAAGCGCTTTGCATGGGTCAAGCTTATAGAGTGCTTCGTGGCAATTCCAGAATGGGGTTATAATAGCCAATCGGGTCAACGGGTGATGACTTATGGTCTTCGAAAGTTGGGTCACCTGAAATGGCAGAAAATAATTTTTCTTCAAAATTTCTGTTTGGGTTTCAAAACTCATTTTGAGCCAACTTTGATGTAATAAATTGTAAAATAAAATAATTCTAAGTTTGGTCGGCCCTAAGGGATAAATTTCTAGAACCTTCTCAGGTGGTGGAAATTGCCTATATAAAGAAGGCCCGTAGTGTTGTCTAGGGTAGTTCTGGGTAGTAGATCTGGGTATTGATTCGAGGCTTTGTCCTACAAAATATTGTAAGGGAATGCCCATGTGGCTTTGCATATTGTAATTCTGAAAGTTTGTAATTCCACATTTGTGGAGATAATAAGAAGCCAATTTTCTATTCTTGCATATTATTGTTGTTGTTTCTCTATTTTTGTTAAGTGTTTATGGTATTAAGGGGAGCACCCTTCATCGGTAGTATACATAAGGGGAGAAATTTTTTCATGTAGAGTTACTCGAGTACACATATAGGCATGGAAGCACGTAGCTATGGAATGAGATATTATGGACAAGGAATGGAAGAGAGGGATTCCTTATTTTTATTTATATGATGGTATTAGGAAACTATAGAAGTTTGGTGACATTACCTACTAGAGATGAGAGATAGCTGACATAGACTTATTTATAAAGAGGCCTTGAGGGGAGAGTGAGGTTTGGGTAGACGATGTAGAAGATATAGTGTACTTTATGCATTTGAGATACTTAATTGGATAGACAAACCAATTTTTAGAGGGATATTTTCTTGAGAGGATACATAGATAGTTTGGACAAAGAGTGTACTTATAGGAGAGATAATGTACATCTTAGGACATAAAGTGAGATTGGATTATGGGGTTTGATGATTATAGAAAAGATAATTATTATTTATTTTTGAGGCACTATCACCTATGCCAAGGGATCCATGATCTAATATAGAAGACCCAAACACTTAGTTGAACAATGAGAGATTGTAGTTGAGATATAAAATATTGAGACACAGAGCCATATATAGTCAGGATACATAGACTAACAATGCATCAATGAGTACATTGGAGAAAACTCCATGAGAAAAAAGATATAAGATGACAATTACTAGTATATCAACGATGAGCTTGTTTTTCGAAAGGTATAAAACTTATAATATGTACTAGCTACATAAAATGTATTAGATATAACTTGTTAGTATTATAAGGTCCAAGATTACTAAGAGGGGGGGTGAATCAATTATTTACCAATTCCAAATTTTCATTAAGCATTCAACAACATTCATCTACTACTATAACTTGTGTAGAAATAAACAATGAAACAAGTAAAACCATCCAAATATGCAACACAATAACATGCCAAAATTTTTCTCCTGGAAACCATTGGTTAGAGGGAAAAACCACATTGGGAATTAGTACCCACAAATATTTTCACTCTTTTAAAATATTCCTTATTAAAGGATTAGACCTATTAAGAGCTTTATGAATGCTCTATTAGGAGTCACTTGGTTAAGGGATTTACCTCTAGTCCTCTTAAAAGATTTACCTTATTAGGAGTAACCCAGTTAAGGGGTTTAGAACCCTAATGAAAGGGCCACTTTTTTAGAGGATTTCAATTTAAGACCTATTAGGATCTACCTAATTAAGAGATTTTGTTGGGGAACCTATTAGGATTTGTAATGGCCCTCTAACCTTGGAAAGTATTTTGAAGAGCTAGGAAATACAATCTGAACTCTGGGGTTAATTAGCTAATGAATGTGTAGTTTGTTTAAGTTGCTTATTTCTAATATTTATGTTTTGTGATCTAGTTTGACAATAGTGTGTATGTGTGTGTATATATATGATGTACTATAAGACTGAGCTTGATAATATGTTTTCTAATTAAGATTACATAGTACAAATCATTTATTGTAATTTTTGATGATCACCTATCTACATGATGATTTATCTTCTTGTAATACCTATCTTGATGATACTATTTATTGTGTTTTGACTATCATGAATATCAGCTAGATATATGTTCAGATAGTACCTCTCTATTGTTTAAACGATAACATTTTTATCATTTAATGTACATGTTTAATTTCTTGTCATTAAAGATCAATTTCTTTGATTATGATTATGATTTGGCTAACCCTTCTAACCCATCATGTTTTGGTGTACACTCTTCTTTTGCATGTTTGAAGGGTGAGGGGAAATAGTCGTAGTCACTTCTATGAGAGATCTACATGATGTCACACTCCTCCTTCCTTGTCTGCTACCTTTTGAACATATATAGGTTATTGTATATGTTGTTTTTCAGTGATGTAGGGAAGTACATGTACCAGGTATCGACTCCACCTAGCTACATAGGTCTGAGCGTGACTAAATATCCTAAAAAAGTTGTTGATTAGGAAATGGTCCCAAAGTTCACATAGAAAAATCCTAATGGCCCTAGACTTGTGCTTTGATAGTTATTTTGATCCCAGTGGGTGGATTGGTTATCATTTTTACTTGATTGGTCTTTCAATTTGATTTTATGGTTTGGTTTATATTATTTATTTTTATTTTGTTAGTTTTCTTCTTGAGGATGTTATTGTTTATATATATAGATGTGCATTTATCATGATAAAATTACATTCAGGATGCATTTTGCACTTGATTCGTTCATTTTAGGTGAAATTTGGGTTAGGATCTTGAGGATTCTCCTTAATTTCCCTTCTCTATGGCTCTATTTTCTAGGGAGGATCTAGGCATAGGTCCTCCTAGCCTTCATCATGTTCATCATAGGAATTTGTGCCTCTCTTTGGCACTCTACCCTATTATGTTATCATTTCTAGGTCTCTCGACATCCCCGGGATCTCCTGTCTTTTATTCTGGCTGGATTTGGACCCCTGGGTCAAGGTTGAGGTTGACCCTGACCTAGGTCAGAGTTGAGGTTAACTCAAACCTAGGGAAGAGTTGAGGTCATCCTTGACCTTTGTCAGAATTAGATCCTCCTTTTCAATTTTTAGTCTCGGAGGGCGCCAAAATCAATGTCAGGCTTTCAGATCCGAATGCAGAACGGTTCTAATTTGAAATTATTTTAATTATTTTCCCTCCTTAGTTGGTTATTGTGATTGGACCATAATTCAAGGTGAAATTTGAATTATGGGTCCTCACATTACTTTAGGATCCTCACCTTGAAACCTCTATATAAAGACTCTCATTTGCATTCATTTTCACAACAAGGCATCAAGTATCCATCAAGTAGAGACACAATTGATTCAAGCAAGTGATGGTGAAGTGACGATGCAAGATTGCAAGAGGATGATATAGAAGATCAAGCCATTTTTGATAACAAGCATTTTTGTGAGCACACCATTGGGAACATCTATTATGAGCAAGAGAGATTCCTTCTTCCTTGATCCACCTGTAATCACCTAAAAATGGACAAAGACAATTTAATGATAATTGAAAGAAAATCAAGTGAAATCAAATAAAATTGCAGACATAATTGAATCACAGTGCACAATTAGCCAATCAAAATTAAAATCAAGTCCTAATTCAAGATCAATCAAAATTGAGAGCATTTTAATCAAGTGCAATCAAATCAAAATAAAATTAATTCAATTAATTGTATAGTCTTGGATTAAATTAAATTCAACCCATTCAAGGGGTGCATGGCTAAAATAAATTAATTAAATTAATTAATAAAAATCAATTACTCTCAACAAACCAAAAGGAGAGAAAATCAATCAACCAATGAGATTTGAGGAAAGGCATTCACATGGATCAAGCCAAATTGAATCTCATTCACTCAAAGTGAAAAGGAATCTTAACCATCCATCTTGTCTACTTGTCCCAAGCTTTGAGGACACAAACTTTGCTTTGTCTTCAAAGGGTGGAACCAAAGACTTAACCCCAACTTAACCATGATTAAACACAACTACACCCCCTACAATGGGAAAATCTATAAAAGGAAGGCCAAAATCCTTCATTATTATCAACCACCTATCTAATAATTGCATCAAACCTCTTGCAATTTGAGTTTAGAAAGGCATTTAAGAGCAATTTTAGCATTCATCTTGATAATTGTTAGCTTTAGCATATTGTTTTATCTCTATCATTCTCATACTAGGACTATCATTAGTGAGAGATTGCTGAGAGCTCATTCATTAACATCTTAGTTAGAGAGCCATACGATGGTCAATTAGTCATTGATTCTATTAAATAGTTTCTCAATTGTGGTTGTATTTAGTTATTATTTCACTTATTGTTGATGATTAACCCTAATTCTATGAAGATACTTTTATTAGTATACACCACCATTATCAATATTCAAGCATTAAAAGATTCAATCATGGGGTAGCAATTACAGATTGTGAGTTTGGTAAGAGTAATTTAGCCTTGGGGGCTTGGTATGCTTTCTTATCTTATTATAATCTATGCATTGTTCTCTCATAATCATTCATGGTAGGGTTTCAATCTAGAGGATTAGATCTTGGCATTACACATTCAATATACACACACATTATATTACATCTGCCTATTCATGGAGGTGGAGATCGCCAAAATGACAGTTTAACTAAGGCAAAACCCTATATAGCTACTCCAAAACACCATTTTCAGATATCTATAGTTGTTGTTTCAAGAATTGCAGTTCAGATCTAGATACCCTTTTCGACAAACTTTTGAGATCCGTGAACAATATTTCTATTGGAGCTATTTTAGGTCAAGGTCGACCTTCAATGGGGGTAAGATTATGCCATGAGGTAAGATTGTGCCCCGCTATTTGGGTCAAGGTCGACCTACCTTCATAAAGACAAATTTTTTTTGGGTTTTCCTTGTCTCAGCATTTCCAGTTTGAAGCAGGTTGTAGAATTCCTCAAAACTGTGCACATGCATAAAAAAATAGGTATTTCCATATTAGTTTCATTATGAGCTATGTAATTTTTCTTATCTAATTTCAAGCATTTTCAAATTTATATTAATTTTCAATTCAATTCAAAATTACACATGATTAGGGGAATGTTAGATGCATTGTTAAGCTTCATTTCACCCCTATTCATTTTGGTGAACTTGTTTACGACAACTCTTTCTTTTTGGTGTTAGATTTCCCTTTTGTGTTAGATCTTTCATGCTTATAAAATTATATTTCTTGCATTTATATTTCAAAAATACAAAAAAAATTGCAAAATCTCTTTAAAAATACAAAAAAAATTACATTTTCATGCTTTTAGTAATTCAATATGTATGATTCTTGTTTTGATACTTTGATGAGGCTTTTATTGCACAAGAGGATAGATTCCCTAATGAGGTATATGGTAGTGAGGATGAAAATTGTCTGAATACGATCTCCATTGATCCTATTCCTATTTCACTCTCCTCCACAACCTCTCTAATTAGTCTTTACCATAAGGTGTGTGCATGGTTACCTACATGTCCCATAGTTTGAAACATTGATAAACCTAAAATGATATATCCTACACCTTTGATGATGGTAAAAGGATTTCCTTGAAAAAAAATTCAGGGTAAACCTAGACATCCTTTGGATTTCTTTGATAACACTGATTTTGTTTCACATGCTTATCACACATAGAATAAACCTCATCATATCATTCCAGTTTCTTTACCACCTTCACAACCTATGATTCCTCAAGCTCCTAGGTTTCCTTCTACCTTCAAGGAGTATGACTTAGTTGATCAATTACATTCTACTCTTGCTAAGATATCTTTATGGGAATTGCTTCAAACTTCCCCGACATATCACAAGGCATTGCAAAAGGCTTTATCCACTCTTCTTGCTTCACCTCCTAATCAAGAGAACATTCATTCTATTTTAGATTGAATGTATACTATGCCTTTTGTACCTCCTATTGTGTTTTCCGATAATGATTTACCTTCTCCTGAGGTGCATAATCAATATGATGCTCTTATGGTTATTGTTTCTATTAATCAGAGTATCATCCAAGGAATATTAATTGATAATGGATCTGGGATTAATAGTTGTATCATGGACATGCTTAAGGAAATTAAGGTTGATCTCACAACTATTCAACCCGATAATGTCCCTATATGTGGATTTGACAATATTGCGAAGAGAACTTTGGGCATTATTACCTTACCTGTTAAAGTTGGTCTAGTTATTCTAAATACACCTATTCATGTTATGTCTAGACCTCTCAATTATAACCTTCTTTTAGGAAGACCATGGTTACATACTAGGCATGTAGTTCCTTCTACTCTTGATTGCAAGGTTAGGTTCATTTATAACAACTTAATGTATACATTACATGCAGATGATGTGCCAAATCCTTGTTTAAATGAAGAATATACTAAAATCTCCGAGCCTCTTCAACCAAGCAAAGAGATTGAAAAACAACCTCAAATACAACAACCTGAGATACAACAATCAGATGCTCCATCTTCTTCTTTGACTGAGGATGATTGGGAGACATTGGATTTTAATCCTACTTTCATTGGAGAATATAAGGTCTCTGATTTGGAATTCATGAAGCAACAAAGTGAATTTGAGAAACAAGTTTTTGCTCCTTCCCTGCTTTCAGAGGAACTAAAAAATAATTTTGTTGTTGCCTCGATTAATGAAATGATTAAAAAAATAAAGCCTGATTGTTATGATTTTGTGACATATACCACTCCTTGGACTCCATCTGATATGGCTGATCGATATGGCTCTGGTTATCGTTTTCTTAAGAAATCAAGATTTAATTGGAAAGGATGTGGTAAATATGACCAAGGTATACAAGTACCTTTGGATAATAAAATTTATGATCATCCATATGAATTGGGATTCAATCCTTACAGACAACCATCGGATTTTCCTCCTAATGTTAATCATATATGCAGTGGATAGTTGAAGTTGGTTAACCCGCTCCTTCTTGACATCAATCAAAAACCTACTTTGGACATCTTTCTCAAAGATGAAGCCTTAGTAGTTGTTTTAGGAGTTTATGAGGATTTACCTAAGTTTCATCACAAATGATAGAAGCCTTATTATTTAATTACTGATGCTTATTTTGGAGAATATGATAAACATGATATTTCTCCTTTACCGATGGATTGTCTAATACAAAGTGACTTGTTAATAATTGAGACTATTGATATTAAAATTTTTGAAAATGACTCTGAAAATATGATAAAAATTGGGAAATGTTTGAATCAGGAAGAGCGTGATCAGTTGGTTTCCCTTTTACTTGAATTTAAGGAGATTTTTTCTTGGACGTATTCGGATATGCTGGGTATAGATTCTATGATTGTTACTCATAATATTTTTCTATAACCAAATATGAAACCTATGAAGTAGAAAATTCAGAAGATGAATCCATGAATTTCCTTACTAGTTAAAATTTAAATTGAAAATCTATTGGATTCAGGATTTATCCATTCTATTGGTTACTAAGATTGGATTTCAAACATTGTGCCTATTTCAAAAGGAGAAAATAAGATAAGGATGTGTGCTAACTTTAGAGACTTAAATAAGGAATCCTTAAAAGATGATTTTTCATTACCTAACATTGATATGATTATGGATTCAACAACGGGTCATGCTTTGTTATCCTTTATGGATGGTTTTTTGGATATAATCAAATCTTTATTCCTCTTGAAGATCAATTTAATACCACATTTATAACACCTTGGGGAACATTTTGTTGGGTCATGATGCCTTTTGGATTAAAGAATGGGGGAGTGACTTATCAACAGGAAATGACTTTGATTTTTCATGATTACATTCATAAGATTCTTGAAGATTATGTGGATGATATCTTAGCAAAATCTATACAAAGAGAAGATCATGTTACTATTTTATGACAAATATTTGAAAGAATTAGAAGTTACAACATGAGATTGAATCCTAAGAAATGTGTCTTTGGAGTTGATTATGGTAAATTATTAGGATTTATAATCTCTAAGTGAGGCATAGAAGTAGATACTGAAAAGATTGAAGCTATTGTTAATAGTCCTCCTAAGAATATTTCTCAATTATGGATTTTACAAGGAAAAATACAAGCTATTCTTCGCTTTATTTATAACTTAGCAGATAGAACTATTCCTTTTACTTCCTTGCTTAGAAAGGATACTACTTTCTCCTAGAATGATGAATGTAAACAAACTTTTGAGCAATTTAAGGATTACATTGCAAATCCTTCTATTTTACAACTAGCTAAATTTGATAAACCATTTCATTTGTATACTTCAGAAATTTTGAAAGTCGTGAGTGCGTTGTTAGCTCAAAATGATAATAATGGTAAGGAAGGACCTATGTATTACATTAGTCAGACTTTACTTGATTATGAAACAAGATACATAGATTTGGAAAGACAATATTTAGCTATAGTTTATGCATACCAGAAACTCAAGGATTATCTTATAAATGCTGAAGTCAATGTGATTGTTAAATTTGATCCTTTGAAACATCTTTTCTCACAAACTGATCTCTCTGGCCGTCTAGAAAAATGGGTGATGTTACTTATAGAATTTGATCTTAATTTCATTTCTCAGAAGTCTATTAAAGGACAATCTTTAATAGATTATTTAGCTGAAGCTCCTTGTCCTCATTCAGATACATGTTCTACTTCAATATAATTCCCCAATGACAATATTCTAGCTATTCAACAAGATGATATTTGGGAATTATATTTTGATTGGTCTAAGTGTAAGACAAGTTCTGGTGTTGGTATTATCTTAATTCCTCCTATGAAAAAACCAATCCCTTTATCATAAAAATTAACTTTCCTTGTACTAATAACATTGCCGAGTATGAAGCTCTTATAGCTGGTCTATGGGTAGCTTCATCCCTTAACATCAAACACTTACAAATATATGGAGATTCACAATTAATTGTTGAACAAATTAAAGAAGGTTATCAGACTAAGAACGATAAAATGACACAATATAGAGATTTACCTCTTGATGTGCTTTCACAATTCTCTTCTTATACAATTCAAACTTTACCTAGGAAAGATAATCGACCTGCAGACACAATGAAAAGTGTAGCTTCTTTGATTTTTCTTGAGAATAATGTTGAAAATTTTCAATTTACTATACAAACTCTTAAAAACCCTACAGTTTCTAATAAAATTACCTCTGATTGTTTCAATTTCCATTCAGATGAATGGTATTCTCATATCTTTCATTTTTTGAAAGATGGTACTTTTCCTGAATCGACAACAAGGAACACGCGTAATCATATTAGGAATTTTGTAGGGCATTACATCATTCTAGGAGATACGCTTTACAAACGCTCTTATGAGGGTCTACTATTCAGATGTCTCAATAGACCAAAATTATGGTAGCTTTGGCAGAAGCTCATTCTAGTTCTTGTGGGGGACATTTTGGTGGAAAATCTTTGGTCAATAAATTTCTTAGAATGGGATATTATTGGCAAAAAATGGAACAATACTCTTTTATGTTTGTTAAGAAATGTCCTTAATGTCAACAACACAGTAATTTGATTCATGCTCCTACCCGTGAGCTTTGTAATCAAGTTTCTCCATGGCCTTTTAGTATTTGGGGTTTTGACCTTATCGGAAAAATCTCACTAACTTATTCTCAAGGACATACATATATCCTAACTACTACAGATTACTTCATGAAGTGGGTAGAAGCTGTCCCTCTCTGTTCGACAACTGTGAATGTTATTTGCGATTTTATCCATACAATATCATAACATGATATGGTATCCCTTCGACGATAGTTTCGGATAACAGTACCTCTTTTAAGAACAAAGAAGTCATGAACTTATTGGAGAAATATCAAATTCAACATATATTTTCAACTCCTTATTATCCTGAATCTAATGCTCAAGCTGAAGCATTGTATAAAATCATTGAACAAATTTTGAGAAAAACAATTAACAAGCATGTGAAAGATTGGCATACTCAACTGACCTATGCTTTAAGGGCTTATAGGACTAGTGTTCATACTACCAGGGGTACTTCTCCTTACAATCTTGTCTATGTTACTGATGCTATTATGCCTTTGGAATTAGAAATACCTTCCTTACATGTTTCATTTCAAGGGATAATTGACAAGGATACTTTTCATGAACAATGCTTGCAAGAGCTAGAAATGTTGGATGAACAACAAATACATGCATTAGAACATATAAATCCTTATCATAAATCTCTACAGAAGCAATATAATCATAGGGCGATTGAACGAACATTTTTGGTTGGTGATTTAGTCCTATATGAGAATCAACGAAATGTGAATGCTTTACCTTGCGAAAAAGGAAAGTTTAGCTCTAATTGGCTTGGACCTTTTGTTTTCATTGAAGACTTTGGTTCAAGTGCTTATAAATTTTTTGATATGGATGGTGTTTCTTTTAAGGAACTTATTAATTTATGCATCTCAAATGTTATTATCCTTAATTTCCTTCTTTCTTTCCCTGTGCATTTATGTATTCCTTATAAATTTTGTTTTATAGGTTATGTAGTTTTAGCAAAATTACATTTTGATTACATTTATGCACCTACTTTCTTTTAGTTAATTTTTATATTCATGAAAACATAGTAATTAAACATAGAATTAATTAGTAGAAAAAGTTTTTCATTCATAAAATGTTTTTCAAGTTTTGATACATATGTGGCCCATGGCCCTATTTATCACCACGTCTATCACTACGCTCTGATGGCTGATGGCTCTCGTATCTCTCTAGTCTATGATAGGAAGATGTAGATCTATGTCCATGTGTGCCTCCTCGATATGCTCATATCACACATGTGCTCATGAGCCCTCTAGAGGTCAACTATCAATTTATCTTCTCTCTCTCTACACAACCTCAGCTCTTGTTGGACACATGTAAAGATGTCATCATGCCCGCTGAGATCTCTGTGACCAATGGAAGACTCTTTCTCACCGACTGATAGTTGGTAGGATATACATGTATCCTTCAAAACCTTAGATACAAAGCTCCTCCACTCCGCTATGCTAGCTACAGAATGAAAATACATTTATCAATCTAGTGCCTTTTTCATCTCAAATTAAGTTACATATTTAATCAAATATCATATTTCATACCTGGGTCTCCCTCCTGGACATCACTAAAGTGTCTAGAAGGTGGAGACATGGAGAAACTACTCTCTCCACGCTCGCTATGTCTAGGACTCGATGGTGGTGTCGCTATGTGGGCGCATGGAGGCCGTCATGATCTTAATGGTGATGCTTGAAAAATGTGTACATCCACACCAGTATCACCACCTGGGGGCATCTCTTCTACTCTCTCCTCTTCCCTCTCTTCATCTCTTTCCTCCTCCATAGGGTCACCCTCGGAGATGTGCTCCTCATCTCTAAGATCCTCATCCTCCTCTACTGTACCACTATCTTGATGTGTCCTCTTTGAAAGGCTTGGATCACCTATAGGATAATCCTCAGGAAAGATAGGGGAGGTCCCCTACAGACTCCAATACTTGATGTAATCTTAGCTCATGCTTGAATAGGTCACATCTGATGGTACCTCTATATCTTATGTCTCATATGCATCACTTTCCTCTATGTCTTCTATCAATGGTCAAAGTATGGCACCGGGTCGCTGATAATACCTCATCAGATGTACATAATGAGGCACTACTCTAGGGACTCCCTATAATAGGCTGAACTATCTCATCACTCGATCAAAATAGTATGGCATCAGTATATGATTCTGATGACCCTCTAGCAGCTTCTACTACTATGAATATCTAATTTGGCATCATATATCCGGCCACTCTGTCATCTGTCAGTAGGGTCTACATATCACATTTGTGCTTGAAATGCGGTCTAGACATACCCTCTAATAGAGGATATCTCCGAACTACCAGGCATCTCTCAGAGGATAAGAAAAGACTCTCGGTGTACTCACATCTACCATCACTAGAGC
This sequence comes from Chamaecyparis obtusa, assembly GCA_027943335.1. NCBI lineage: Eukaryota > Viridiplantae > Streptophyta > Pinopsida > Cupressales > Cupressaceae > Chamaecyparis > Chamaecyparis obtusa. Next base: position 24,197 of record BSBK01007109.1, on the reverse strand, counting down.
ACCCTGTGGATGTGTACATGTGAAATGCTTAAACAACCAAATTTGCAAGAGTGTGCATATCAAAAGACTCTCTCTCTAATATCTCACTAGCTGACATAGCTTGTGGTATAACTAGGCTAGCATGCTATGACCCCATGAGAACACAATCCTATCGCTCTCCATCCTCCATACAAGATGAGTAAGAGGTGTAGAAAATATTATACCCTTTGTTTTGGGTAACATAACCAAGGCTACTATACAAAGCATCACTCTCCATACCAAAGGTGTAGGGCTTGATAGTATGGATGACAAGAAAATATGATCTGACCGGGTTCGCATCTGTGCAACCCATCGTAAGTGATACTCTCCATCTACATGGCTCTCCTTGGAAACTTGTTGTTCCCTCAGTCTGATAATCTCACCTCAGATCAGAAGCCATAGGATCTTGTAGACATTCTCCAGTGTCACTTGAGTAATCTCTCCTAAGGGAAGATGAAAGGAGAAAGTATCCTCATCCCACCTCTCTATCAAAGCCGATAACAAGGATCGGTGTAGTCTGATCTATGGTAGGACTGATGCATCTAATCATCATTCAACTCAGATAGTCTCTCTCTAATGATACCTAGCAACTCTCCAAAGGGATGCTCTCAGAGATAGACTGTGTCCTATAAGCACAAACAAACATCATATGAGTATTCTATATCATCAAATATGCAAATCAAAATTGACTAGGTCAAGGTCGACCTTAGTTAGGTCAAGGTCAACCTTCTTGGGTCAAGGTTGACCTTCCTTGGTCAGGGTCAACCTTTTTGGGTGAATTAGGATGACCTCATCACATAATAGGTGGAGACCTTCTAGTTCATGTTAACCTCCTTGGTTCAAGGTCGACATAAATAGGTCAAGGTCGACCATTAAGGGTTAGGGTTGACCTTGCCTACAAAAATTAAGTGTTTAAAAATTACAAGAACTGATAATAGCAAACTCACCTCGAGAAGTGACCATCCAGTAGCCAGGTGCTATCTCAGGAGATCCATGCACGTCGCTCAAAGTTCTTCTCTCCTCGGCATCTTGCTTTCTCTCTCCAAATCTGTAAATGGTAAGAATGAGTATGTCTTCCTTTTCCTTATTTATAGTTAAAATTAGGGTCTTTTTAGGGTTTTGTCAGTGTTGGAATCGTGATTCTGATGCCTAACTCCTTGAATCAGTTTAGGAAGGCTAGGAATCCTTCTAATTGGTTTAGAAAAAAAACTTTTCAACAAATTGCATATCCATTTTATAACATTATCCTTATCACCCTATTTCACCCTTTAGAAGTAGATTTATGGATTTTAATTAACCTTGTGTGTTGCAAGTTCTAACAATTTTTTGTAGGATCTCTACATCGAGGACTTGGCTATATCCTTTTCATTTACTATGATGTTTTCTTACTTTAGCTTGCATATTCACGTAGTGTCATATCTAAGCTAAAGTGGGGGATAAATGTATCATCTTAAAATGGAAGAACCTCCATCTTGATAGGTTTAGCACCCTCTTTTAGTGTATTTATCATGATAAACTTTCATTTAGGATGCATTTTGCACTTGATTCCTTCATTATAGGGTAAATTAGGGTTAGGATCCTGAGGATTCTCCTTAATTTCCCATCTTTGTGGCTCTATTTTCTAGGTAGGATCTAGGTATAGGTCCTCCTAGCCTTCATCATGTTCATCATAGGACTTGATGCCTCTTTTTGGCATTCTACCCCATTCTGTTATCATTTCTAGGTCTCTGGGCATCCCCAAGATCACTTGTCTTTTATTCTAGTTGGATGTAGACCCCTGGGTCAAGGTCGAGGGTGACCCTAACCTAGGTCAGAGTCAAGGTCAACTCTAACCTAGGGCAGAGTCAAGGTCATCCTTGACCTTTGTCAGGATTTGATCCTCCTTTTCAATTTTTGGTCCCGGAGGGCCTCGAAATCAATGTCGAGCTTTCAGATCCGAATGCAGAAGGGTTTTAATTTGAAATTCATTTAATTATTTTCCCTTCTTAGTTGGTTATTGTGATTGGACCATAATTTGAGGTGAAATTTGAATTATGGGTCCCCACATTACTGTAGGAGCCTCACCTTGAAACCTCTATATAAAGACTCTCATTTGCATTCATTTTCACAACAATAAGACATCAAGTATCCATCAAGTGGAGACACAATTGATTCAAGAATGTGATGGTGAAGTGATGATGTAAGATTACAAGAGGATGATATAGAAGATCAAGCCATTGTTGATATCAAGCATTTTTGTGAAACACCATTGTGAACATCTATTAGGAGCAAGAGAGATTCCTTCTTCCTTGATCCACCATTATCAATATTCAAGCATTCAAGGATTCAATCATGGGGTAGAAATTATGGATTGTGAGTTTGGTAAGAGTAATTTAGCCTTGGGGGCCTGGTATGCTTTCTTATCTTATTCAAATCTATACATTGTTCCTTCATAGCCATCCCAAAACACCATTTTTAGATATGTACAGTCGTTCTTTGAAGAATTGAAGTTCAGATGTGGATACCCTTTTTGGAAAACTTCCAAGATCCGCAAACTAAATTTATGTTGGAGCTCTTTCAGGTTAAGGTCAACCTTCAGTGAGGGGTAAAATTGTGCCCTAGGGTGAGATTGTGCCCCGCTATTTGGGTCAAGGTTGACCTACCTTCAGAAAGACAAAAGTTTTCTGGGTTTTCTCTATCTCGGCATTTCCAGTCTAGAGTAGGTTGTAGAATTCCCTGAAACTGTGCACATGCATTAGACAACATGTATTTCTAGATTAGTTTCAATATGAGGTATCTACTTTCTCTTATCTAATTTTATGCATTTATAGATTTATATTACTTGTGAATTCAATTCAAAATTACACATGATTAGGGGAATGTTATATGCATTATTAAGCTTCATTTCACCCATAATTAGATATATTTGTATATAAAAGTGTTGTATCCATTGTGTGTGATCTATTAAATGAATTTAATAAATGAAGTTAAAATATATTTTGAAAGAAGTGTGCAAATAAAGGTAAATCAAATATAATAAAAGGTAAGAATATAATAAATAACAATAAAACCTAATATCTAATCCCTATATTTGCTCCTTCTTCTCTCCTACAATTCTCTCTAACTCATGTTGGGGAGGGGATTGGAACTCGAGACCTCTTGCTTATGAGGGGTCCCAAGTTAGCAATGAGGTAAGCTTTTTAATTGAGAACCTTTTCCCATTACTCTATGTTTGAATAATTACTACTTGCATATGTGAATTAAAAAACTAAATAAAAACTATATATATATATATATATTATGATATGGTTGATATTTGGCATACGATTGTTATTATTATTGGTTAGTAAGTATTGGATCTCTGAAGGATTGAGTGCAATGAGAGGATAAATGAAGGATTGAAGGGAGAGGAATTAGGAAGAGTGTAGTAGGCTAGGAGGTGATCAAAAGTTGGAGAAAATTACAGTCAAAATCAATCATATTGTAAAGGAATATCTCCATAGGATCTCAAGAAGGGTCTGGAACCCACCAAACTTCCTATAAGTAGAAATATATATATGTATATACTAGTAATATTAAATCTATCTCTGTGTGTGTTTATACTTTAAATAAAATGTAATTAAGGAATATAATAGTATTAGGGTGATAATGCAAAATGATAATTGGAAATGGACAAAGTATTCCAGTTTGCATAAGTTATGCATTTATTTTCTAAAAAAAGAATTGTGTCTTCTGAAAAGGATTTGCTGGATTATGAATTGATTTCAATTTTTTAATGAGGTTTTGGAACCTTTACGTTTTCAAGAGGATATAGGAAAAATATCGTGTCTCTGTGAATGCTTATTGTGTCGATCTTCTACAAAATTTACTGGTTTATTTTTCTATACCCGTACTCTGGTGTATGTAACTTTTGAACCAAAATTTATTTAGAAAATCTCTCCAGTGAGGATGTGCATAATTAAGTTTACTCAAACATATCCAAAAATTAGGAAAATCTAATAGTTAAAATAGAAGTTATGGTCCCCGTACTGAGACTATATTTTTATGACAGTCATACGTATGTTTGCAGAAATAGTCATGCATATATCATTGAAAAAAAATCAATAGACTCACACATAAAAGGGGGCCCTTATGTTTCCAACCACTAGAAAGTGTTATCTCTATTGAGCATTAAAGGTTTTCATTAGTACCAAAGGTTATCAAAGGTATCGGTCGGTTACTTAAATTGAGCTAGTCAGTAACTAGAAGCAAAATAGACTAGTTAGTTAAGCATTTACACTAAGCATCAGACACTGACCCTGAGCAACAGTAAACACCGAGTAGTTTATACAGTGTTTATCGATGTTCAAAGGAAATAGCATAGTAATTAGGAATGGCAGGTTATTCTATGCAAATGATTACAACATATCAGAAAATGTTTTACCAAGATCAAGAAATATTTATTGTGAAGATATTCATTAAATGCAATGTATATCTTATGTAATAGTTTGATCTAGGTCATTTTTCTATACCGTAGATCCTAGGTTTTTGTGTAAGATTTTTAACCTAATTTTGTTAAAGCGGCATAAAGTAGTATGCTATATAAATGTATGTTTTCATCATTTGTGATGTGAACTGATGTATGAATTAAGGATCACTTGAAGCACTTGCCTAACTTCAAGACTATCAATTGATAGAGTAGAACAATATACAGAGGAGATCAGATTAAGCAGAATCAGAGAAGGCTAACCAAGCAGTTTAGAGAAAAGATTCATCATAGTAAAGGTGAAATATATTCAGTAATTATTGATTTGTATCAGACAATTAAGTTGTCAATTTAGCAAATAATTGCCTATTGCTTTCTAACAATTGTAATAGAGTTTTTGGCTAAATCTCTTAACAGAGTAGACTTGACAGTCTTATGTAAATCTCTTAACCGAGTGCACACTTCATTTGTGTTGTTAAAATCCTATAACTATTTATATCTAGCTTATCTAACATGTTAGTCCTAATAGTGTAAGATCACCAGAAGTGATCAAAACTTGTAGCCCTAACATGCAAACCTTTTCTATCTATAGTAGTGAAGAATTTGTGGGTGTCATCCCCACCGTAGTTTTTAACTTCTAACAAGGGTTTCTACATTACCAAAATACTTGTGTTATGTGACTATTATATTGTTGATTTCATGTTATTTACTTTCAGAAGTTGAATGGATGAATGATACATGTATTAGATACAAGTTATTTTGGAAGGTTATCATTGTTTTTTGTTGTAGATTTGAAAGGTTAATGAGTTAAAGTTTTTGTGGGCACTGATTCACCCCTCCCCTCTCAGTACCTATCTCTCCTAATTCCAATAGAAAGCATCTGAAACTCACTTTTACTCCTCTCTTGACCAATATCCCTCTTGCAACCAACCCACAAGAGAAGACTCATAAACTCTTAAATATGCCTTTATTTTGCTACCGTTTTGAGACAAGATTATTGTGTCTTCTCCTTGATTCATAGGTCCCTAAAAGATTATTAGTTTATAGTACATTCTTATCCCCTTAAATATTCATTATTTTATAGTTTATTGTACTTTTATTTTCTTATGTTTCTCACTATAATGGAAGAGTGTGGAGTAGTATCTCCAAAGAGATTTGTTGAGATATTCATTCTTGTTATACCATCATACTGCATTTTAGGGTTAGGTTTTATCCTGATGATGTGGATCATAGGAAAACACTTGAGAACCTAAGTGACGGATGTCTTTTTGTAGAGTCTTGAATTTCCCCATATGCTTTTTGTGTGAGTAGGCCTCCTAGGTGCACTTAGACATGAGTGGCTCACTATAGGATCCTGGGTTGTGGAGGTCACTAGGATAGCCTTTGGGTGTGTTATGTGTAAATAAAAACCTAACATTAATTAAAATTATTGGGAATGGGTAAGTGTTTAAAATAAAATCTATTAATAAGATAAAATATAGATTAATAGTCTGCATAGGTCCTATTGGAGTACTGCGGTCATTATAGCTACTGGGGTAGGCCATATGAGGGCACCAAAGTACATGACTGCTAGGAAGGATTCCAACATAAAGGACTATTCAATGACACTCACCTAGACTGTACTCTAGAGAACTCTCCTCTTATGCTTTGATAATTGTGTTGCGTTATTGGTGCTTTTATATTTGTACTTTGAAATTCATGTTGTGATATTTACAACTTGTTTGAGTTTTGATTTCTTTCTTGTATTGGTAAGGGATATCCCACATCCTTAGACAACCCTAGATTTCTTGTGTGGAATTTGGTTCTGTCTCCTAGCACAAGGGAGTGGACCTTTGTGGATCCACATGGTTGGGTGGCAATATATCAAGGTATTGTTCATGGTCTCATGGATGGCATGCATTCAATCCTTGCCTGAAGCTATTGAAGAGCATATCATTATATCTTTCATTTTAAAATATTGTATTACAAAAGTGATGATTCTATGCGGCTTCTAAAATAATGATATCTTATGTATTGATTTTGTGAGCTCTTGAAGGAGACTCGAGACTCTATGTAATTTGTAAAAATATGAAAAAGAGTATCTCTAGGAGGAAGAAAAGGGTTAAAAATGTTATCTTTAAAGATGTAGTTTTCTAAGGAAATGTCTTGCAAGTCCTATTTTATGTTCAATGTGAAATAATGTATATTATAAATTCCTTGTATGATGTGGTTTATATTCTTGAGTACTGCAGCAAGTTCATGATGCAATCTTAAGTAAGTGTGGAATTCAATAAAGGCAATAATGGTTCCTTATTACAAATGTTAATCTATAAAGAAATAAGTTAAATATTCACACATGTAATGTTAGGAAAAGTGGATAATCAAAAACTTAGTCATAAGATGTAATTTAAAAGTTTAAACCTTGTTGTAAACTATTCACATATATGTGATGCATAAATGTATACTCATGTTAAAGATGATAGTAAATAATAGTCATAATAGGATAAGATGAATGGATAAAAGTAAACCATGTAACTTGTTTACTTAAGGCATAAGTAACTTATGTAACTCTAAATTGATGGCTTCATGTATGTATCTAATCAAGTAGCAAAGCATTGAATAAAATGTGAAAATAACATTGGTAACAATGATAGGGAGCCTGGAGGCATGTCCGATTTTAACCTAATTTTATAATGTGATGTACCAATTTAAGTAAGTAAAGTTTGAAAAAAGAAAATTAAGCAAGATATTAGCCTCAACCTTCTATGTTACCTGGCGGGGTGTTACATTTAGTATCAGAGCCTTAGGTTTCCACATTGGGAACTCTGGGACTTGTAGATGGCCCATGTATAATCTATACTTTTCTATGTTGACCCTTTGATGTTTCCTAAATGATTAGTAAAACTTGAATCATAGGAAAGAAAGCTATAATCTTTTGATCTCATGTTTTCTTGGAAAGTCCATGTATTCTTCAAAAATGGACTTATCTTGTATCAAATACTTATGTTTTATTTATTTATTTTGAATCAAATTGACTCAATTTGAGATCTTCCTGAATAGGGAAAAGTTAAACTTGAAATATGGGACACTCTACTTTCTTAAGTTAATTCCATGATTTGTGTTGCTTTGATTATTAATGCTAATGTGATCCTAAGAGGATAAGTGTTTGTACCTCTAACATGAGGCAAGTTATGATTATGTTAATGGACACTCTATAAGGCTAAAGAGATAATGACCTTAATCATGCTTCATAGTTGTATGCATTCTTATTCTTGGAAAAACTCTAGGATTAGGATACCTTATCTTACAATACATGATTTAGAAAACATAGTGTAGAGGGAAGTCTAAGAAACTTATTTGAGGTAATTACTTAACATGTTTTAGCATTGGAAAGGACTTTGGGAAATTATATCTAACTAAAAGAAAATTATATCTTTATTGTCTTTTGAAGTGGTTACTTGAGAATAAGAATCACTATAAATATTAAGTCGGTATATTTCAAGTAAGCTCGTAAAAAGGGTTAGTCTTCTCCTAAAAAGGATTTCTTCTCGCATCTTGTTAAATAAAAGAAATGTTTTATACATGAGAAAGTTAAAATATGGGTATGAATAAGGAAGTGTGTGTGCAAGATTGTTTAGAGTACAAAGGAATTTAATCAAATACATCTTTTAATTAAAACACAGAATAGATCGAATTACGCTGATGCTTAATGGATAATGTAACTATTACTTGAGTTGCATAGAACTAACTATGTCTTGTAAATGGTTAACTATAATAGTGTGTAAGAGAATAAACCTTACTAATAGCAAAAAAAATGTATGCAATTTGACTAGACAATATTAGGAACATGTATTAAGAGATGAATTCTAATGTTCTAGTGTGCCACAAAGAGATTATATGGTAAGTTAAGCTGTTTCAATTTGATCTACTTGAGACAATGAGAAGAAATAATTACATTCAAATTTCCACGAAAATATTAGATGGAATAAGTAGGATACTCTTTTTCCTAACAAATTTATTTTGGTAAACAAAAAGTTTGAATGAACTCTTCTTATTTCAGTTTGAAAGCTTAAGTAAAATAAGACATGTTCTCTCTTAGTAGGAATATTGTATGAACAACTCCTACAAAATATGTCTTAGGTTACTCTTCATGTAAAAGCATGTATATGTAATTTATGGAAGATAAATGATGATGTTTGTAGAAAGCAATTATCTATAACAAGTTGGATTGTGTGTTCCAATAGATTGTTTTCAAAAGTACAGGTCTATTATGTTTTAGTTTCTTAGTGTAAAATGTTTACAAATGTTGTACAAAATTTTTATTTTAGCTTCTAAGAACCATGAACCATAAATCTATACATAATTACTATGCCTCTTATCTTGTTTAAAAGATAGCTAGAAGTTAACTTGTGATAATAATGGTTGTATAGAAATATTAATTTATCTCAAGGATATATTAATTTATCTCAAGTATCTAACACCAATTCTTCCAAAGACTTTTCTATTCTATATAGAATGATCTTCTAGTTATTAAAACTATGCCTTGTGGTACACCTTGAATCATCTTGTGGTTGTAATATCAATCTCATATCTTAGTTAAAATATTTATGACTGAACCACAACACCTAAATTCACATTGATTTCTATAGAATGCTCAAATCAATCATCATATGTCACTCTCTATTCTTCTGGCTTCTCTATCAACCTTCAATCAATGATAACTCACTACATTAATGTTTCCAACCTCTGCGATCCAAAATACACCATCTAGGGATAGCTTTGAGTCACCTATAAAGAATGCACACTCCAACTCCTTCTCTAAAATTTGATTCAACTAGTAAAACACTCATCAACTCACCTTGAACACTATCAACCAACACAACACTAAGTTGACATTAATGAAAACACAATAATTGATCTCCTTGTCATCAACTTTATACTACACAACACTCAATTGTCTCTGCATCAGTTATGACAAAAATATCCCACTTTGCCATTAATGGAAACACCACAAACTTTTCTGATAACAATTACTTTCCCTTGAAACTATAGATCTTCAAAATATACAATGGTGAACTTGAATGGTGCTTTGGGCAGAAAATCTAGCAGTAGTGGTCAGGCTTCCTGCTTGGGTGGTTCGTAGGGGATTTCAAGAGGCTTTGGCAGTGGATCACAAGGAAATATCGAGGGGTAGGTTAGTGGGGCTCTTGGTGATAATGGAAACAAGGATAACTCATCAACACTGGATGCCTATGATGGAAAAGATTTGAATGGGGACCCGTGTGATGATGTTATTTTCATTTATCCAGGGGATCCTCTAGGGGGGATTCACGTGGTTTTGAAAACCTCAACTCGAGGGAGGTTCGTGCCCCTTAGGTGAAATAGTTTTCACTCTTCAGACTAAAACCTAACAGTAAATCATCTTTTTTGCCTATTACTTGTAACACAAATCAATAGAATGGTGAGTTTTAAAATTGTGTCCATGACTCTCAAGTTGACCATTCTATTTCTGTAATGGATCTTACCCTGGTTGGGAAATTTTTGCGCCCTCGACCTAACATTGAGATTGTTAGATAGATGGTTAAAGGGAAATGGAAGCTAAAGGGTCAAGTTGACATTACTACTCTTCCTAGGGGTTTTTTGTATTTTTCCTTCTCTAACAAGGAGGATCTATATTTTATATTATGTGGATGTCCTTGGATGTTTGTAAGGAACTCTATTGCATTTAAAATATGGTGACGTAAGCTCTAAATTTATGATTTGGATGAAGACCTTAATCATTCCAATCAATCCACTACAACTACAAGTGTTAGAGGAACTCCTACATCATCATCAAGAATGGGAAAGAGGAGAAAGGAAAGTATGGCCGCTTCCTTGGATATCATATGTGAAACAATCAAGAAAATAAAAGATGGCCTCGACAATGTTCAACTTCACAAAATGGATAAATCTGATGATGATAAAGTTTGATTAGCGCATATACCACTCTCAAATCCATCCTTCCATTCCTTCAGCTGGCTTGGATCATTAGGGTGTGCCATTGCTTGGCCCCTCTTACTCCCTGCCTTGCATCAGTTATACTCTATAAGGAACATGTATACAGACATAAATGAGTGGTCCCATATATTTCTCTAGCCATATAAGAAAATAATAGAATATCTCAAATAATATCAGAGTGAAAAAATAGATGACTGCTATTTTCACTTAAATTTTGCAATATTTTCTTGATATTTCCCTTTAAAGGTTGTAGACTATAGGATAATGTCCGTGAGGAGATTGATAAGTTACTCACTGAGTATAGTGATATCATTTTTGAAAATGTACTTGATGGTTTTCCACCGAAAAGAAGCATTGACCATTGTATGGATCTAATCCCTGGAGCTAGTTTACCGAATAAGGCACCTCATCGGTTGACACATACCGAGAATCAGAAATTGAACTGAGAAATCCAAGAATTGTTGGAGAAATGTTTGATCAAAGAAATTTTGAGTCTTTGTGTAGTACCTTCTATATTGGCACCAAAGAAGAATGGTGAATGGAGAATGTGTACTGATTCTAGAGAAATCAATAAGATAACAGTGAAGTATAGGTTTCCTATACTGAGAATGGATGATATAATGGACAGTTTGACTGGAGCAAAGTATTTCACAAAGATTGATTTGAAAAGTGGATATCATCAAATTAGAATCAGAGAAGGTGATGAATGGAAGACTGCTTTCAAGACAAAAGAAGGTTTGTATCAGTGGTTGGTTATTCCTTTTGGTTTAACTAATGCACTGAGTACTTTTATGAGGTTGATGAATGAAGTTTTGAAGAAATTCTTGGGTAAGTTTGTGATTGTATATCTTGATGATATTTTGATATTCAGTAAGACCAGAGAAGAGCATTTGTTGCATGTTAGACAAGTTATGGAGAGATTGAAAGAAGAAAAGTTGCTAATAAATTTGAAAAAGTGTTTATTCATGAAAGAGGAGATTGTGTATTTGGGATTTTTTATTTTAGTTGATGGTTTGAAGATGGATCCTGAAAAGGTTGGAGCTATTTTGAATTGGCCTACACCTATGAATTCTAGTGAGGTAAGATCATTTCATGGTTTGGAAAGTTTTTACCGAAATTTCATAAGGAATTTTAGTTTAATTTGTAATGTTATGACTGAGACTATGAGAGGAGACGAAAGAGAATTCAAGTGGACACATGGAGTTGACAAAATTTTTGAGACTCTGAAGTAGAAGGTTGCTGAATTACCTATTTTGGCATTACCTAATTTCAGTAATGTATTTCAAGTGGAATGTGATGCAAGTGGAAGTGCAATTGGAGATGTGTTTAGTCAAAAAGGTAAACTTGTTGCTTTCTTTAGTCAAAAGTTGAATGATGCTAGAAGGAAATAGTATGTGTATGAACAAGAATTCTATGCTATTGTTCAAGCACTGAAAAAATGAAGACATTATTTGATACCGAGTGAATTTGTGTTTTATATTGATCATAAGGCTTTACAATATTTGGATAGTCAGAATAAGTTAAATCAAAGACATATGAAATGGGTTGAGTATTTGCAGAGTTACACATTTGTGATAAAGCATAAGAGTGGATTCACTAACCGAGTTGTTGATGCATTGAGTAGGAGAAGATCTTTGATGACTAAGATGAAAATTGAAGTTCTTGGTTTTGATGAGATGAGAGATTGTTACGAATTTGACCCTGATTTTTCTGAGCCATGGAGAAAGTGCAGAGCACCTATTCAAGATCAACAAGATACTAAATGGGATGAATATTTTATTTAGGAAGGTATGTTGTTTAAAGTTATTCAGTTGTGTATATCGAGAGGAGTAATGAGAACTAATTTGATAAAGGAGTATTGGTTTGGATGGACATTTTGACATTGATAAAACATGGAATTTGCTTAAGGAGAACTACTATTGGCTGCTGTTGTATATAGATGTTCAAAAATTTGTGAAAAGTTGTGGAATTTGTCAAGTTGCAAAAGGAGTAAGTCATAATATTGGATTGTATACATCGATTGATGTTCCTGAGAAACCTTGGATTGACATCAGTATGTACTTTTTTCTTGGCTTACCGAAGACAGTAAGAGGTAATGATTCTATATTTGTTGTTGTGGATAGATTTTAAAAGATGGCACATTTTATACCTTGTAGAAAGACATCAAATGCAGTACATGTAGCAGATCTTTTCTTTAAGGAAATTGTCATATTGCATGGATTACTGAGGAGTATTATCTCTGACCAAGACAATAAATTTGTTGGATACTTTTGGAAAACCCTTTGGAAGAAATTTGGCACTGAGTTGAAATATAGTTCTACATTTCACCCACAAACTGATGGATAGACTGAAGTTGTGAATAAAAGTTTCGGAAATCTTTTGAGATGTTTAGTTAGAGACACACTGAGTAATTGGGATTTTATGTTGGCACAAACAAAGTTTTCATACAATAATTCAATGAATAAGAGTACTGGAAAGACACCATTTGATATTTTCAATGGCACAAAACTGAGAGGAATATCTGATTTGAGAGACATTGCTGATGAGAATAAGAAAAGTGTTGGAGTAAAGTTTGTTGATTACAAGAAAGTATTGCATGAAGATGTGAAACTGAAGCTGGAAGATAGTAATCAGAAATACAAAGACAGAGCTAATAGATCAAGGAGACATAAAACTATTGATGTTGGTAATGAAGTGATGGTTCATTTGAAGAAAGGCCAATTTCCTATTGGAACATATGGAAAGCTGAAGATGAAGAAGTTTGGACCTTGCAAGATTTTGAAGAAATTTGATAGTGGAAATGCATATGAGATTGAGTTACCTGATGACATGGACATATCACCAATCTTCAACATTGCTGATTTGTATGAGTATCATGAACCTGATGAAGAAGTGACAGTACCGACCGAATATCCTAAGAAGTAGAATGATGAAGATGAACAGATTTTAAAGGAAAGAGTTGGCAAAAGTACAAGAGGAAAATAATATATGGAATATCTGGTTAAGTGGAAGAGTAGACCGAGGGAAGAAAGTTCATGGATTTCACATTCTGAGTTGGATGCAGCTCAAACTAGACCTACCAAATGATTCAGAGAATCATTTCAAAATAACCCTAGGTGTCTGATGTAGGAGCATCTTGGGTCCTTGGCAATCCTATGTCACCAAAAACATTTTCGAGTTTTTCTGTGTTGCTCGGTTTCTACTTTGACCGAGTTGGTCGGTAGTTGGTTGGTTTCCCTTGGTTACCGAGTGTGGTCGGTTATCTCCTAGGGGGTCGGTTATTTCACTGGTGCTCGACATTATCTGTCTGCTGCTCGATTATCTTCCTTACTGATGGGTTTAGTTTTAGTTCCCGTTGTGGCCGACTTGAGCACTTATATTGGATCATAGATTTAATGTTGGATTAGATCATTGGGAAGCATGTGGTCCTAGATCTGACCATTCCTTCCATTGACTATGGATCTGAAGGCCGACTTAGTTCAGTAGTTTCTTGTATAAATGTAGTTGTTGGTTTAGAGTTTAGGGGATAGTTTTAGATACAAGTTGGTAGAAGATAGAAGTAGAGATTTTGACAAATCCTTGCATGTTTGAGGACTTCTGTGATTCATTGTAATATCTGGCCCTAACTAGGAAGGCCTTACAGCCCAGCATGTATGGTTCTAATTGATGAAATATATGAAAGATCTGGCATTCTCTCTCTCACTGTTGTGTTTATTTTCTTCCGCATGTGTTGAGCAGTCTTGGATCATTAGGGTGTGCCATTGTTTGGCCCCTCTTTCTCCTTGCCTTGCGTCAATAACTTTCATGTATGCATCTAACATTGAGGATATTTTCTGCCAGGCTTAGTATTATTCCACTAAACTTTTGTTGAGATAGTTTGTTTCAATAACTGAATACATTTAGATTGGAGATATAGATTGCTTACCACCTAGTAACATCTCTTGCCATGGAGTGTACCAAAGCTAGCATTATGTGTTTTTCTCAAAGTTCCTAAACTTAATTATTTATACACAATTCAAGGAAACCAATCTCTAATAATAATAGTGTCTACAATTGCTTTAAATATTAATGGAGAATTTGGCAACTTAGATCTTAAAAATAGATTTCAAGAGCTATGCAAAAAGGAGCAAGAAATTGATGCTCTCCAATATGAAAATGAGATGTGCTTCTAGTCTCTTAGTGAAACTCTACATCAGCAATATGAATCACAAAGTGTGGTTCTCAAAAAGGGCAATTTGACCATTATGAATTCTCAACACTCCAATATTCCACTACTCTTTTATTCAAACTCAAACTATGATGATCTCATGACTTTTTGGAATTCTCATATACAGCCATGACAAAATCCTCTAGGTGATCACATTTGGATGTGACACATGAATCTTTAAGTCCAAGGAGGCTAAAATATTGTGGAAGATAATCTTATCCCATCCCAGACTTAGTTCAAAGACTAGAAAATAATGGGAGGAAGAATAAAGTAAACAAAATACAAAGCCCCACCATTCCTTCCATTATAACTTGTCCATCTCTTTTTGTTTAGATTTGAGTCCATCATAACAAAGTCTAGGAATGGCATACTTGCTAGAGTAACTTGAACATTCTAGTGTTTGAATGACTTGATTCCAATCACTCAAGTCTCTATTATAGGATTGATAATTTAACAATACGGACAATAATAGGAAGAAGAGTATAGTGATAAAGATAGAGTCCAACCACTCATTATGCCTTTTCATTAGCTCTGAAGTTTCTATGTACCACAGACTGATTTTGTATAGTGATAGAGATAGAGTCCAACCACTCATTATGCCTTTTCATTATCTTTGAAGTCACAAAAAATGGGACTCTATCTCTGTCACTACACTCTTCTTCCACCTAGCTCTACATATGGATTCCTTCTTATTACAAACTGAAGAGTGTGTGGCAATATCAGATCATATGCTTCAACTGAGAGATCAAAATTAGTCTATGGTAAATAGAAACTTTATATCTTGATGAATTTCTCCCCAACTATGGGCAAGTCATTATTTATATCAGACTTGAGAAATGGAAGATCGATGGAGATTTTCCTTTGATAGATATTAATGTTACATTAAAATAAATTATGTTAAATGCATTAATTATTTATTCTAGTAAATCACAAATTACTTATTCTCTCTTTCAACTCTTGTGATTCAGTATGACTGTGAAAGTTTATAGACATATTATTGCATTTGTTAGTCTTGTTGCTTTTAACATATTTAAGTGGAATACACTAAGGAGTACCACATGAATGCTTAATTTAATGCATTGTCAAGGTGTACTCTCAGAATTGTCCATTTCTAGCTCTTCAAAAGAGATGGTGATATAAACGTGTTTTGGTAGATGACTCTATTGTTTATGATTTCTTTTCATATTTCATTCATTTTTCAAAACCACATGATAGGTACAAAAACATAAATGGATAGTTCTGAGACTACACATATGATGATATTGTGAGACTACACATATGCTAATATTAAAAATGTTTGAAATAGATTTTGGATTCGATTGTGTAGATAGTTTTGGCATCAACATTTCTGATTACACTTTGTGATCCTTCATCAGGATGAAAGAGAGAAAAAGGATTGAAAGAAAAGTCCATCATTTTGTTCTAATTCAATCATTTTGCTCTCTTTCATCCTGATGATGGATCACAGAGTGTGATCTGAAATCTTGATGCAAAAAATATGTACACCATCAAATGAAATGAACTATCTGATAAAAAAATCTAATGTACACAAATGTGCGAGACTCCACATATGATGATAAAAAAATGAGCTATATATGATTGTTTACTGTTCATGTTTGTAAACGATCAATATTTCTAATGGTACTCCTTGGTGTATTCCATTTAAAAATAAACAAGTTTTTGTTTTTCTATCATGTTTAGTTTGTAGAGGCAGGATTGACCAACTAACAATACAAATAGTAATGGGAAGAATGAAACAGATATGATATAATTTCTCTCCAAATGAGAGGCATAAGAGCATAGAGCGTGGATTTCCCCACATTTTGTTATTTAACGGTGTATTTTCACACCACCATTCAGTTCATGTATATTTTTCTTCCCCATCTTCTATCTGATGCTATAGATGTTTCATTATATTTTTCTTAATATCAACATAAATGAAACTTTTTCATTTTGTACTGATAGAAAATAGTCATGTTGTTATATGGATGTTGTTATGTGTCTCCAATTTCAAGTTTGATTGCTTCAATAGTATGAATGAACAAAAAAAAATTTGATAGAGTGGTGATGGCTATGATAAATGTCCCTATGTGTGATTGTGGTGATGGAGTACACTACGTGTTGAGGAGGTCACACATAGACACTAGTCCAGAGCGTAAATTTTGGACTACATCATCTATCTACATCATCTGCACTATCTACACATATACCTATTGTGGATGATGAGTGCAAGTCTTGCAAGGCGCTCGAGACAACTATTGTCGCCTGGAGTGCGTCAATGGAAAAAGTGGAGGCTACCTACAAAGTTGATGTCATGTTTCTACAATGTTTTCTTTGTGCAACAATCACACTACTTTGTTGGATCATTATGCAGAATTAGTTATATATGTGGACTATAAGACTTATTTATATTTTGATGTGATATCAAACAATGCAATGATTATTTTCTTGTTATAATATTGTTTAGATAATCTATAAAATTATTTAAAAAGTTAAGTTTACTATTCAAAATATAAGTGAAAAAAAAATTAAATTTCAAAAAATTAATCTTGTTTATGATTTACTATATAAAAATATAAATTAATAAAATAAAATAATTCCAATTCCAATTTGAAATTATAGAACCAAACACAAAAATAGGAATTTCTCAATTCTAATTCTAATTTTGAAAATGGCAACCAAACGCAGAAGATGGATTGTCTATCTTCCCATTTGAGATAATCAGATTTTGAGTAAAATTCTAATTCCTCTCTTTATGGTGGTCTCTTTTTCTCTTTCTCTTTTACAGTAAATTGTTTGAAAAATGATTATATTTCTCTTTCTCTCTTTCTCTTTTACGATAAAGAGTTTGGAAAATGATTATATTTAAAATATGATGCAAATGGTGTAAGCGGTAATCCACGCGGAGAAAGCCACTTCCGCATGGATGAAGTTTTACCATTCACTTTTCTAGTGAAAACATTTTCACGACTGTAACTTCCAGATCTTATATCTATTGGCATGCTAAAAACAATTAATTACTGATATGCCCAAAATTCTCACATTCTGAAAACACAACACTCCCTTCTACATTTGCAACTACAGATGATCTCAAACACCTTTTCAACATATCATTCTGTGAGTACTCAGCAAATGCTACAAACTTGGAAACCACCCTCTTTGGAAGATTTTTAAAAAAATCTACACTTCCACATTTTCGTGGATGCTTTCTGACAAAACCCCATTTCTTAAGTTATGCATAGATGAATGCCTATATACTGCCCAAAGTCCCATCTGCGCGCACAGGTTAGATTTGTGTATATACTGCACAACTTGTTAGGAGATGACATTGCATTTGAGCAGTTCTGGAATAGTACCACATGGCTATGTATTTGTCCATTGCTGATGCCTATTAACAAATTTCTTCTATGTACAGCCCGTTCTATCACAATTTGCAAGCATATCTATCAGACATTTCTAACTTGTACAAAACCCCCATTATGCTTTGATCGATTGGTCAAGATAGAACTGACATGGCATTTGCTTATGGTGGGACATGCCAATCGCTAGAAGACTCAAAATGGTTCCTAACAAATTTCGTAGTGTCACTATTGAATCCATCCCTCTGCCAATCGGATATACATCCACAGACTTTATTTAAATTGTTATTCACAACCAAAGGTTTTTCAAATACTGCACTTTGCATCACCATGAATTTCAACAGTTCCATGATCTGCTTCATTCACTCTGGTTTGTGATTGCAGCTGTTGTTTAGTTTCAGTTCATTGAATCTATCTACAATGAGTTGACCAGTAGGCACATTTATTGTTGAAATCGCTTAATACACCATAGGGTTCATCTTCCCCATACGTGCTGAGAAAATTTATAAGAGAAAAAGACATCTTTCAATTGGTTGAAAGAAACTGTTTTGATCCCTAGCTAAACTGAAAATGCCCTAAGCAATACGTACTGCCATATGTATGATAGGAACTAAAAACAAATCAATTCGGTCTTTAATATTCTTGACCAAGTTATTATCTACTCATTAGGATTAATAATAAGTATTTAAAACTGTCAATTGGCATCAGAGGCATTTTAGGGATTGCATTCATTTCAGATGAATACATTATCTTTGCTTTAAAAAGCAATTTAATACCCTAATAAAATTGGTCTGTATTTTCCTATTTGGGAATTTGTTGTTCTCAGTACATGTTGATACTGGTAAACTAGCGCATTGTTAGAAACACTGTTGTTGATTTCATTTATAGATTTTATTGATTTCTGACTTCAATTACTCAGTAATAAATGAATCTTTCATCTATTGATGACGTTGAATAGTTGTTAAATGAAATTATGGGAAATATATATTCTTTTGAATAAGATCTCAAACATTATTGAAAATTAATTAGATGATATCAATTCATATAATGTAAGTGTATTATTGAAATTGGTTATTAATTAGACGATGTAAATTGATATAATATGCTTGTATTATTTGATTTCATTCATTCAAAGAGAGAATTTCAGACAATATAGATGTGCATGTAAGGGAAACAGCCGTGCTTTCATATCATATGGTTTTGTAGTCAAATGATAATTATCTTATTTATTATTTTATTTATCTGTTCAAAACTCTCTTTTTTTAAGAATGTAAGCTCCCAATAATCTGTAATACATCCAATAGATTTTTTAATTGATAGACAATGTTCCAATATCATATGAACTAAATAGAGAGTAGATCTCCCAATCTAGCGTTTACCACAAACTCTTGCTAATTGATCCATGCCCCAGCCCTTATCTGTCCCAAACTATTTTCTGAATGGATTGCATTCAATTCAGATGACCCATGTTTACAAATAAAACAAAATCCAAACATGCGACTAAAGCTTCTGAGTCCAACTCTAAAATGTAAATAAATTTACGTTTACAGGAAATCCCTCTTACAAATTACAGTGTTATATGTTACCAAATCAACGCTTGAAAGAAAGCCTCAAACTGAAGAATTGCACAGTAATAAACAGCCAAAGCAATCTCGGATTTCTGAGATGGTGTTGAATTTGCTTCTCTTCTGAAGAATGCTTTTGTATTATGCCATCTCAAAACGAATGAACTTATTTTAAAAAGTGGTAGAATGCAAAGTGCAGAAAATGAGAAGTGCCATTCATTTCTTCAAAATGGAAATACCTTCTTCGATGAAGACAAGTTTGAAAACAGGTTCTATACTTAAACAACACTGCTTTTCCTCAAGTTCCAACTGATATATAGGCTGTACTGAATCTGAAGCTACTAGTGGATATTTGGCTGGAGCAGAGTTCCATGTGAGAATTCTAATAGAGATTCTTCTCTCGCTGAGGATTCTATATAGAACTCAAAGACATTGAGAATGTTGATTCTTCTCAGACAAAAGATCAGAAGAATCATAATTTTCAATATCATTGAGTTCTATAATCACCATTAAAGATAACCTAAAGATACTCAGCCAGAGAAGAAACCCATTAAAATTTTGACATTGAAGCAGAATCTCACCTAACAACCTGAGAAAAATCAGATAATGTACCAACCCTTCATGAGTGAATTGGAATCTATGGTCATTATAATGAGTGGATCTTCCTTGGACACATATTCTACCTGTAGATCTGCACACAGATTCTAACTGTAGATGATAATGTACCTCCGCTGTAGTCGTCTATTTCTCGGATGAGCAACCACTTGCTAGACCTCTGGAGTTTCCGAATCTCCAGACCCCCCAAATTACAGATTTTCTTACATAGATTCAAAACCTGCCCAAAACACCAGGGACACTTTTCGTGCGACCTAATTCTGAAATCCCTAAAATCTACAATTGAAAATAGTATAGGATGACTTTTAGTGTCCCTCACGCTAAAAATATTTTGTAGAATATAATTATACTAATAGAAATAATACATTGTAAAGTTTAGATTCACAATCTAAAGGTACAAGAAATCAATCTAAGATCTCTGTACACAGTCTAAACTCATAATCCACACAAACAGAAAATAAATCTAAGATCTATGCACAAAATCAAATGAGAAACAATAATATTTTTATCTATGCAGAATATCAAATGATAAACAAGAATACCACTACAAAGACCTCAAGAGACTCCATTGTTGTTTCAGACTTCTTCCACGATTTGGTATGTGGGTGATAGTAGTGCTAGATGTAAAATAAGAGGGGTAAAGATATTATTTATATACTTTGCATACATTTGACCAACGGTAGGGATTAAGAGGCAAAATCAACGATAGAGAAATTTCATGGATAAGAGGCAAAATCAAGGATCAAGAAATTTCCAAGGATTAAGAGGCAAAATCAATGATTAAGAAATTTCCAAAGATTAAGAGGCAAAATCAGGGATCGAGAAATTTCCACGGATTAAGAGGCAAAATCAAGGGTCGAGAAATTTCCATGGATTAAGAGGCAAAATCAGGGATCGAGAAATTTCCACGGATTAAGAGGCAAAATCAAGGATCGAGAAATTTCCATGGATTAAGAGGCAAAATCAAGGATCGAGAAATTTACATGGATTGAGAAATGTCAAATCAACCATTGAGAAATGTCAAGAAAGGGTCTGACATATAATGCACTAGATTTCTCAGATGGAGTCATAAGGTGACCTATAAATGCTTCGGGAAAATAAAATATTTGATTCTATTTAATTTTTAAGGAATGATGAAGTGTATATGCATCTAGAGAAGCTAATTAAAATATTTTATTTATATATTCAAGCTAGGGAATTAGTTAGGAGAAATAGTAAAATTATTTAATTATTAAAGGATAATTAGTTTAATTAAATAATTAAAAAATATTTAAATAGTAAAGATGGACAAGAATAATACTAATGATGATATAATAAAAATGCATTAGTTCTGTCTAAATTTTATCCTTTTTGAGGCAATAATTTTTATATCATTGTTTTAAATAGAAACATGTTCATAACAAAAAAAAATTCCTAGTTGTAGGATGGTCATAGGATATCTCTTGAGAGATTGACTAGATAAACTCTCAATAGGTAGAAAGGTTAGGAAGGTAAAAAAATAAAAATAAAAGACATCAAACATATGAAAAAAAAGTCAATTAGAGATCAAATGTGGGATAAATAAGGAAAATATAGGTAAAAATAGGTCTTTTTCTTTACTTTATCAAGATACAAAAAATAGGTCAAGAGGAGAAAAAGAAGGGAGGAGGATGATGTCTAAAAGAGCTAGGAAGATTCATTGGGAGAATATGGAGTTTTACAATTAAACAGTTGATGTTGGTCCATTGTCCAGGTTATTTTGAAATTTTACTCCAAGGTTTTGGTGATGGTGAAGGTTTTTTAAACAAGTTAGGGAAACTTTAATCAAAGTCAAATGATAGATTAAGGGGTGAGGAGAAACTTGAGTTGGACAAAAAAGAGTATGAAAAAATTCATCATAGGATACACCTATTGTGTACAAAAAAAACAACACAAATTAGGGAAAAATAGGAAAAAAAGTATAAATTAGAAAAGTGGACCTTTTAGGTAAATTAACTAACATTTTTGGGTTTTCTTGTTTGTAGAAAGATTTAGAACCCCTCTAATCATGGGAGAGACACTCTTGAAATATTGACACTAAGATCAAAACTAATATAGAGATATGAGAACTTCTCAACTATATTTGGCTAATGGTTGATTAAGTTAATGCCTAAGATTAGGTGATGTCTGATGATGATGACAATATTTATAGAGAGATGGTATAGTGAGTAAAATCAATTTATCCTACCAATATGTGAAGTGAATGTGATATTAGAGGACATTTTGTGAATCTTCTAGACCCCCATAGAGGGAGAGAAAGTGATTTATAATGTTGATGTTGGAAAATGAGGTTTTTGATTCTAGGGTTTTTGGGACATATGATCTAGGCATTAACCAACATGATTTTAGAGCCATAAGATGTAAAAGTAAGGTTTTATATTCTACTATTTCTACTAGGGTAGATTCAATAGAGCATTACTTATCCTAGATCAATGATCAAGTAGATTATTTATTGCATGGCGGACAATCACAATAGAGATCTAAGACTAATGTCATCGATCAATGATCAAGATGATTGTTGATTGCATGAGAAAAGTCATAGTAGAGATGATACAACATTTGATTACCTATGAATGTGGAATATGAGTCCTAGCCAATCTATACCATGACTTGGATGTAGTATACATAACAGGACCAATTTTTTGCATGTAGAGTTACTCAAGTTACACATATGGGCATGGAAGCACATAGCTATGGAATGAGATATTATCGACAAGGGATGGAAGAGAGGGATTCCTTGTTTTTTTTTTTATATGATGGTATTAGGAAAACTATGGAAGTTGGGTGACATTCCCTACTAGAGATGACAGATAGCTGACATAGACTTATTTACAAAGAGGCCTTGAGGGGAGAGTGAGGTTTGGGTAGAGGATGTAGAAGATCTAGTGTATTATGCATTTGAGATACTTAATTGGATAGACAAACCATTTTTTAGAGGGATATTTTCTTGAGAGGATACATAGATAGTTTGGAGAAATAGTGTACTTATAGGAGAGATAATGTACATCTTAGGACATAAAGTGACATTGGATTATGGGGTTTGATAATTATAGAAAAGATAACTATTATTGATTTTTGAGGCACTATCACCTATGCCAAGGGATCCATGATCTAATATAGAAGACCCAAACACTAAGTTGGATAATGAGAGATTAAAGTTGAGATATAAGATATTGAGACACAGAGCCATATATAGTCAAGATACATAGACTAACAATGCATCAATGAGTACATTGTAGAAGATTCAATGAGGAAAAAGGTATAAGATGGACAATTACCATTATATTAATGATGAGCTTGTTTTCCAAAAGGTATAAAAATTATAATATGTACTAGCTACATAAAATGTATTAGATATACCTTGTTAGTATTATAAGGTCCAAGATTACTAAGACGGGGGGTGAATCAATTATTTACCAATTCCAAATTTTCATTAAGCATTCAATTACATTCATCTAATACTATAACTTGTCTAGAAATAAACAATGAAAGAAGCAAAACCATCCAAATATGTAACACAATAACATGCTAGTATTTTTCTCATGGAAATCCTTGGTTAGAGGGAAAAATCACATTGGGAATTAGTACCCACAAATATTTTCACTCTTTTAAAGTATTCCCTATTAAATGATTAGCCCTATTAAGAGCTTTACAAATGCTCTATTAGGAGTCACTTGGTTAAGGGATTTACCTCTAGTCCCTCTTAAGATATTTTACCCTATTAGGAGTAACCCAGTTTAAGGGGTTTTAGTACCCTAATGAAAGAGCCACTTTTTTAGAGGATTTCAATTTAAGACCTATTAGGATCTACTTGATTAAGCGATTTTATTAGAGAAACCTGTTAGGATTTGTAATGGCCCCTCTAACCCTGGCAAGTATTTTGAAGAGCCAGGAAATACAATCTGAAACTTCTGGGGTTAATTAGCTGATGAATGTGTAGTTTGTTTAAGTTGCTTAGTTCTAATTATTATGTTTTGTGATCTAGTTTGACAATG
>BSBK01007108.1:280000-341024 GCA_027943335.1 Chamaecyparis obtusa | reverse complement strand
ATCTTAGTGCATTCATAATTTATGCCACACTAGATACAATCTAATTGTCACCCATTTGACTAATTCCCAAATTTAATGTTAGTATATCGTAAACTAATGCTCTGTGCACACAGCACCATTAGTCTACTACTACGAACACTAAATTTGGAAAATAGTCAAATGCTCAACAATATTATCTTATATAAGTATTAATGATAAAGCAATCATATTATGAGATCCAATACTCTATATTGCAATTTTACAAAAAAAATAACATTTTGAGAGTAATGAATGCTAACTTTTACTAAATAATTACCAATTTTACTAACAAAGTCATAATCCTTGTCTTACTATCTAAATCTCATCAATTCTGTAATTTCTTTTCTACTTATAAAAGTTGACGTAATCGACATTACAACTGTAATAAATGATCAAATAGTCTATGCATAGCTATGAACTTAAAAATATATCTAGGCATCGAAAAGAATTGAATTCATTAGTTTACTAGTTTTAACTGCTCTTTTTTATGAGTTAACATTTAAAATAAATGAACAGTTCCAACAAATCAAACTTGGTTCCACACTGTCTTTCCAATACAACAATGCACATACATGATAATATCCTTAAAAACAAAATAACCGATTCCCTTTTATGATAATGTCTAATATAAAGTAAATCGACCCACGGTGCAACAAAGACTTTAACATAGACACAATCTGAGCATTGCTTGGACACCATTATACATCTCTGAAAATGTCACAACTCAATAACAAATTGACACATCAATTGAACCAAAATCTTACTCAAAGTAACAAATCTGAAGATTATATCTTGTTTATCAATAGAACAGACTGCTATTATACTCAATATTTATCAATGAATCTAGCCATAGTTCAAATCAACAACACACCTCTAAATCCAAGAACCAATTAGAAACTCACATTTTTTGTTAAAAGACAAAACATAATTTTTCACAACATTTCAAAATGGAGCATTACTATTCCCAAAACCTAGCTCAAACACATTCATGAAATGTTGACACCATTAAAAACAAAACCCATCTCAAACAACTTGTATAAAAGAAAAGCCAAATGCTCGACCAAAATCTAAGCTCGAACCATCTTACAGTTCTGTCTAACTGAAAACATTACATAAGCCCGAATAGAATAACAGAGGATATGCTATAATGTTTAAAGTTAAGGACCCATGATTGATACTAATGCTAACTCATCCTTTAACACTTTCTAAGCGGAGAAATGACTCATACATACAAATTTACTGAACATACTATCACAATACTTTTTCACAATAAAGCTATAGCAAAGAATAATGTCATTCTAAAAATTTACGATAAAACATGATAGAGAAGAAGGGTAAAAGTGCTGGCCCTGACCTTTTAAAGGCAGAGTGTCAAAGCAAGACCCAGTCACACACACCAATTGCAAGCCCTCCAACCAGCTTGAGTCCAATACCCGACCTCACACACTTTACCAAAATACAACAGATGTCTCCTTGCCAAATGCAACTAGGAATAACATCCAAAAAGCCTCCCAAAATCTTACTAACAAAGAAAACAAAAACCGATGGTGTTTTCTCGAGCTGCCCAAATAGATAAGAAACTTAATGCTAAAAGGGAAAGAAAGAATCTGCGGTTTCCATAGTTCAGTCAGCCATGATCTGAGAGACTCGCCATGACTAACAAACAGAGAGAGAGATGCCCAAATTCTAGATGCACTTCACAACATTGACGGAAAGGTTTCAAGATTGGAGTAAATAGAATTAAAGATGCAATCATATGACATTAATAACTGTAACAGAAACCTCTGTGCTAGCGAGAAAATAGCCAAAAGAAATATCCTTACTATTCCCAGCAATAAATGCATGGTACAAAACACATATGAAAGAGTCCTGTTCATGCCATATAATGCCATGATACTAAAGTGAATTCTCTGCCAAAAACCCCTAGCCGCGAGTAAACTAAGCATGTGTTTTAATGCCGATAACCTTTGATTGATCGGTGAAACCATTACTTCACACTTATGATTTATGTGGATATATGTGTGAATATTTCACACATATATTAATATAAATTTATGTGTGGTGTGAACTTCCAAAGTAACCACTTATATATATGAATATATGTGTGAATTAGTATTCACACATATGTTCATATACTTACACAATACAAATGCATAAATAAAAGATCATATATACATATATATATATATATATATATATATATATATATATATATATATATATATATATATATATATATATATATATTATATATATATATATATATATATATATATATATATATATATATATATATATATATATATATATATATATATATATATATATATATATATATATATTTCTAAGTGTGAAGTGATTTTATCATAGATAAAAGGCCATTATAAAAGATTAATATCTATACAAACACACACATATATATATATGTTTAATTTTCTAATTAATACATATATATATATATATATATATATATATATATATATATATATATATATATATATATATATATATATATATATATATAATATATATATATATATATATATATATATATATATATATATATATATATATATATATATATATATGTATGTATGTATGTATGTATATGTATGTATGAGTTTTACAGACCTTCTTGTAAGCATCATGTTCAAATTACAAATATAATTGCTGAAATAAATAGAAATTGACTATACTAACACATTAATTAATGCCAAATCCATATGACATAATCCAAATCAGATTTTCGTAACCATAGCAATAACTAGAAATCCTACAATAACAATCCTACAGTAAAATATCTAGTAACATCATATACATCAAAATAACTGCAACAGTTCTGAGAACAAATCATGTATTTTTGAACCAACATCACAACTAAATCTGATCAACTGACATCCCAAGTACAAACAAACTGAAGTACAAAAGCAGAGTTCATAGTAAATGTATCTCACAAACCCAAAAACTAATCTGTCTGATCACAATTAGAACAATATTTAGAGTTTAACATATCACAACAACAAATGAAAGCAAACTAGGAAAACAGAAAGAAATAGGGCCAGGCATGACAATTTATGAGATGGAAAGTTTATAACCTCGAGGTAAAGGATAATGATTGGAGATAAAGTTTGTTACAAAGGTCAATGGATAACATAATTTGAGGAAGATCTAAAGGATGACATCAAAATGTGTTATTGACACATCAATTGAGGAAGGTTAAAGCGAAAAAATCAATGAAGGTGATTAAGCGAAAAAATCTAATGGAGGAGAAGAAAATGGTGAACTTGTCTATTTAAGAGACTAGAGTTTCACAATGAAACAGATGCCAAAAGAGGGAAACTATAGAATTATCACATGAAAAAGTTTTCATGTATGCCTAATCAAACTGGTCAAGGGGAACCAAACTTCAAAATTTACCAAGTATCTGGAAGCTATAACCAAGTGATAGTAAGTTAATGGAAATTGATTAAAACTGAATAGATACATTGATCAAAGGATTTGAATGAGCTTAAAATAGATCTAATTATTTTTAATTGAAGTTGTGTTGTGATCAAATCAACTACTTATACATTTTAACCATTGTAAATAGAGAAATCTCTTAACGGAGTGGACTAGGAAAGTCTTTTATGTATCCTTCATAGAATGAACATTTTTATCCTATCAACCCCATAGTGAATGCTAGTTGGACGGTAACAGTTGTTCTAAAATACTCTAACAAGGTCACACCTAACAGTATGTTTTCAACCTTTAACAAGGTTGGGTCTTCACCAACCTCACTTCAGAAGAGTGAACAATTTTTGGGTTGCCGCTCCCTGGTGGTTTTTCCCTTCACAGGGTTTCCATGTTAAATATTTTGTGTTATGTGTTCATTGTGGTGATTATTTGTTATCATACTTTACATATTACATATTAGATTTGGCCGGTAATCATTATACGTTAATTAATGGTAATTGGTAAAAGTATAGACAGTACAATATTTTGTGTTACCGAGCAAAAAAAGTTTAAGATAATTGTTTTGGATTATACATTTTGATTTGGGACTGTGGATAATTGATTCACCCCCCCTCTCAGTTATTCTAACAGACAATATGTAGAAGCTATGGTTTTGATTAAAACTAAATTCAGTGATTGATGTGCAGGATATGTGATCAATAAAAGACAAAGTTGTTAATAGGTTAAAATGTTTGTGTTCTTGAGAGATAGATCACAAATCTTTGACTGGTGATTGGTGTTGATTTTGCATTATAATCAGTTGAAACAATCATGATTTGGTGTCATGTCTTGATGATTTGAGGTGATGATCATTGCATCACATTTTTCAATGCTAGCATGTAGAGAAGATTCTAGAGGAAGCATTGATTTGGTCAAAATGTATTTTACCCCTTGACAAAAAATTCTATGTAAATCTTTGTATTAGTCGATGCAATCTTAAAAAATTGTTTTGTACATTGAATTTTGTTTTGTGGTGTGTTGGATCTGAGAAAGATATTTGAAATTCAAATCTATTTCATTTTTAGGACTTGATTAACCTAATGGACATAATACTTTAGTATAGAATGGATGAATTTGAAATTGAAGTGTTTTGATCATATGTTGGGCAAGTGTGGATATAAAGTGGGAGTTGTGATCAAGCAAGGATAGAGTTAAGTGTGTTAAGAAGATATTTTGTTCTTTATTAAATCTAATCAAGCGAAGGTAGTTTTTTTTCTACAAATCATTATTTTTGTTCTTTAGTAACAAGTGTAGCATTCAATATCCTTTAATCAGGTGGATCCTAGCATGTCCTTATTGTAAATTTATTAATAGGGTGGCACATTGCCTTGTATCTAAAATCCTCTAAAAGGGATATTCTTGATAGGGTAAATGTCATAATAGACCTAAGTATAATCCATTAATTGGGTAGTACCTAATAGTGTTGTAATCTCCTAATAGGGTTAACTACCTCACATGGAGTACTTTAGAAGAGTAAATCATTTAGTGGGTACCGATTCTCACTATGGTTTCCTCCAATATTGGGTTTTCATGAGATAAATCTCTATGTCAAATCTTTCTTTGTTATGTGGATGTCCTTATGGCTATGATTTTCACTGGCTAAAATTAAATTAATCTTTTGAATTATATTATAAAGTTTAAGAGGTTAAAAGGTTGAATAATTGGTTGATTACTAATTCAGCTCCCCAAATAATTTTAACTTAATACTAACATAAAGTTTGATATTGAATTATCATAATTTGATCTCTTCCTACACAATCTTACTGGTATTGGGACTAACCCATGATTTTTGAATTTGTATCAATTGCCACTATCATTTCAGCTTTTCATGTTGATTCCTCATGCCTAGTTCTAATTGAAGTGTCATACTTAGGAGACTTTATGAACATCATCAAATGGTATGAGTTTTTAAGACATTTCTAGAAACTTAAGTAAATGAAGTGTTTGAAGAATTTTTGTCAATCAGTTGGGAAATTCAAGAAATTCAAGAACTGTGTATATCATCTAAGAAGTTGGAAGTCTTTCACATCTCTTTAATTTAGAGGTTCCAAAAAAACCCCAAATCATGATAATATGTGGGTTTGAATGTTTTGAATACTTTTTTTTTTCTTAGTCAGGCCTTGGGGCTATCATACCACTAATGACTTGTCAACTTAACTTCTCATTTCATTTTTTTGTATCATGTTTTGATGATCATCTTAGAATATGTTTTACTTTGTCGATGTCTTAACCTTGTGATATACTTGGTAGAATCTGATTTCTTTCTTCAAAATACTTCAAATTAAGATACTTGAGATAGAACCAACTATACATCTACTTAATGGGTATTGACTAAATAACCAACTAAAACATAAAATATATAAAGACTCTTTGAAAAAAATACTAAGTGTCCCCCATGGTTAGTTTACTATCTAGACATTCCTACTTAATGCCTTATGATGTAGGAGCATCTTGGGTCTTGGGCAATCCTGTGTCACCAAAAACATGTTTGTGTTTTTATGTGTTGCTCAATTTCCTTTGTTTACTAGGGTTGGTCAGTTATCTCTCTAGCACTTGATCAATTTCCTTGTGCTTGGTGATGCTTGTCTAGAGCTTGGTTATCCTTGCTTACCGAGTTGTTTTTTTTAGTTTCTTATTGAGGCCAACTCTTGTAATTAATTATGGTCACAGATTTAATACTAGTATATATCATTGGGAATTGTGTGGATCTAGATCTGGTCATTCCTTTAGTTGACGCTGGATCTGAAGGCTGACTTGTTTGGTAGCCTCTTATATATATTGTGATCTTTGATTGTAGTTTAGGGTTAGTTCAGTTAGAGGATAGAAGCTATAAGTTTGAAGATGGTTGTAGATCCTCACATGTTGGAGGACTTATATACTTGAATTGTATTATCTAGCCTAAATTGGGAAGGCCTTACAGCGTAGCATGTATGAATCAATTAAAATAAATATATGAAAGATATATGAATTCTCTCTCTCACTTGGCTTTTTTGGCTTCCTCATCTGATCTCTAGAAGGTGGATCTAGCTAGGGTGTGCCTTTGGTGCCTCTCTATGTCCTCACTTGCATTAGGTGGTATCAATGTTGAGGTGAGATCTAGATCTAGGTTTGAGGGTTCCTTCTCATCAAACCCTAGTTGATTTTTTGTGGGGTAGTAGATTGTGATCTAGCCTGCAATTACAGAGGGTTTCAAGATGGTTCGTGGGAGGGGAGATGCAGATCCCAGATTGGCAGACATCTTGAGACAACTTGTTGCTAGATTAAAAGCTAGTTAAATAGCCCAGAGAAGAGGAAGACATCTTGAAGATGTTAGTGATAATGAAATCGATGAAGAACAAGTTGATGTGGAACCTAGATCGATGATGGATCAAGGTGATGAAAGATTCTTGAAAGCTTTGAAAAATCTAAAGTCTACACCACACTTTAATCCTTCTAAGTATAGTGGAAAACTAGATTCTAATGAATTGGTAGACTAGATCATCGAGATGGAAAAGTACTTTGAATATGAAAATGTTCTTGAGGAAAAAAGGTGAAAATTGCAAGCACAAAGTTGAAAAGTCATGCATCCTTGTGGTGGGAACATCTGTAGTTGGATAGAAAGAGGAAAGGGAAAGAAAAAATTAAGGTATGGAATAAGATGGTGAATAAATTGAAAGGAAAGTTTTTACCTTGTGATTATCAGATTAAGCTAGTTAGGTGAATGTAAAGTTTGAAGTTGAAAGATAGATTGGTAAAAGAATATACTAAGGAATTCTATAGATTAGATATCAGATCTGGACATGATAAAGATGATGTGGAAATGATTGCCAGGTACCTAAATGGATTGAGAGTTTCCATCCAAGAAGAAATCAGTTTGGTTAAATTGGAGAACATTTAAGAGGCTTATCAATTTGCATTGAAAGATGAGGAGAAATTGAACAAGAAACATGAGAAAAGACAAAGAGGTAGAGATGGTAGATTTCCTAGAAGAATAGGAAGATCTTATGGTGAAAAAAGTAGATCTAAATTTGAAAAATTGAATCTGGATAAAGGCAAGATCAAGTGGAAAGGTGAAAGTTCATCTAGAGGCAGAGGCAGTAACTACCGAGGTGGTTATAATAGAGGTGGTTTCCGAGGAACTTGTTAAAATTGTGGAGAACAAGGACATAGATCATTTGAATGTACACATACAAGTAAGAAGGTTAGTAGTAGTAGAAATGCTTTGGTACAAGAAGAGTCACTGAATGAACCTGAGAAGGAAAAGAACTTGATGGTAAGGAGAGCACTTTGGAGTGAAATTAATAAGGAAGATCTGGTAAGGAAAAGTTTGTTCAATACCAGATGTAGAGTTGCTAATGAAGTTTTTAAGGTAATCATTGACAGTGGTAGCTTGTAGAACTTAGCATTTGAGGAAATGGTTACAAATTTGCAATCAAAAAAGTTGGAATATCTAAAGCCCTATCATATTTCATGGATCAAATATGAGCATACACTCTTGGTAAGTGAACAATGTTACATGTGAATTTCAAAATTGGGAAGTACTATGATAAGGTGTTATGTGATATCATGCCCATGGATTGTTGTCAAATTTTTTTGGGTACACCTTGGCAATATG
Organism: Chamaecyparis obtusa; assembly: GCA_027943335.1. Lineage (NCBI taxonomy): Eukaryota > Viridiplantae > Streptophyta > Pinopsida > Cupressales > Cupressaceae > Chamaecyparis > Chamaecyparis obtusa. The sequence goes on along the minus strand of BSBK01007108.1, from coordinate 332,920 downwards.
ATAGACATGCTATATATGATGGAAGAAGACAAATCTTATTACCTTTGATTCAAGAACCTATTATTAATGTTTGTACATCTATGAAAGTTTTCTTGATAGAATGAAGAAATTTTGTTAAGGATTTGAAGAAGAATGATGTATGTTTTGTTGTGATTCCTAGAAAACTGAGTAAGAAAACAAAGGATAGCATCCTTGAGGAGATTGATAAGTTAATCATTGAGTATAGTGAGATCATTTTGGATAATGTACCTAATGGTTTTCCATTGAAGAGAAACATTGATCATTGCATGGATCTAATCCCTAGAGATAGTTTACCAAATAAGGCACCACATAAATTGACACCTATTGAGAATCGAGAATTGAATTGATAGATTCAAGAATTGTTATAGAAAGGTTTGATCAGAGAAAGTTTGAGTCCTTGTGCAGTACCTATTGTATTGGCACCTAATAAGAATGGAGAATGGAGAATGTGTATGGATTCTTAAGAAATCAACAAGATAATAGTGAAATATAGCTTTCTTATATCGAGAATGGATGACATAATGGACAGTTTGACTGGAGCAAAGTAATTTACCAAAATTGATTTGAAGAGTGGATATCATCAAATTAGAATTAGAGAAGGTGATGAATGGAAGACTACTTTCAAGACAAAGTTTTGTATGAGTGGTTGGTTATTCCTTTTGGTTTAACTAATGCACCAAGAACTTTTATGCGGTTGATGAATGAAGTTTTGAAGAAATTTTTAGGTAAATTTGTGATTGTATACCTTGATGATATTTTGATATTCAATAAGACTAGAGAAGAACATTTTTTTCATGTAAAACAAGTATTGCAGAGGTTGAAAGAAGAAAAGTTATTGATAAACCTGAAAAAGTGTTCATTCATGAAAAAGGAGATTGTGTATTTGGGATTTGTGATTTCAGCTAATGGTTTGAAAATGGATCTTGATAAGGTTGAAGCTATTTTGAATTGGCCTACACCTAATAATGCTAGTGAGGTAAGATCATTTCATGGGTTGGAAATTTTTTACCAAAAGTTCATTAGAAATTTTAGTTCAATTTTTAATGCTATAGCTAAGAATATGAGAGGAGATAAAAGAGAATTCAAGTGGACAGATGGAGCTGATAAAAGTTTTGTGACTTTGAAGTAGAAGGGTGCTGAATTGCCTATGTTGGCATTGCTTGATTTCAAAGAGGTATTTCAAGTGTAATGTGATGCAAGTGGAAGGGCAATAGAAGTTTTGTTGAGTCAAGAAGGTAAACCTATTTCTTTCTTTAGTGAAAATTTGAATGTGTTAGGAATGGGAACACTGAGCGGGGGGGTGGGGTGAATCAGTGTTCACTGTATTTTATCTTTTTAATTTATTCTTTAATCTAAACTTGAATACTTAAATACTAAAATGAACATCAAAATAAACATGAAACATGAAATCAACACATAATACCAATGTGGTTATGGAGAAACTCAAATAGGTAAAAAATCCGATGGGAATTGACACCCACTAATATTTTTTACTAGTGTTTTATGATCCTTGCGAGAAGACCCTTAACCCTGTTAGGAGTTTCTTGATAATGTATTTAGTACAGTGACCTTGTCAAGAGTCAGACCCTATTAGGAGTGTTTTACAATAACCCTATTAGGGGTGTGGATGCACTATCCTAGAGCTCACTACTCAAGTGGTGAAGGCTACAACCTTTTGTTCTTAGATACACACTATATCTATTGGATGAACTGCCACTGTAACACTGCTTGTCTGGTCACTTCCTTTGATGCGCTAATGCTTTGATCTTTTGTAAAGGTCTAATACATCTTATCAACTCTTTGCATACTTATGCTCTACTTATCTTGAATCTATAAAAATATCCATACTAATTACAATGGTTACATCTTATATTTATATGTGCATATAAAACAAATAACTAGGTCATCCCTTTAACCGATTACATACAATGATTCCAATTGAATTGGCTCAAGATTTTTTATAAAAAAATATAATTACATGTTGGAAACCTAATTAAAATAGGTGCATAGCCTTTTCAACATAATAATATAATTGCAAACCAAAATACCAATAGTCGGCTTCTTGCTCTGTTCTTCTCTGGCATTCACTATCTATGCAACTTGAACTCTCTATATCTTCCTCATACCAAATATTTTGATCATGCACTCTTAGACTTACCATGAATATGATCTTACAATTTTAACTTCTAGGGAGCACACCATAATTATGTATTATTGCACATCCGCTGATGCTGTGGTCTTTAGGTACTCTGTACACTGTCCAGTCTTCAACACTTAGCAAATTTATGATCTACTCATCAAGTGCACTGATTCCAAAACCCTATATGAATTTGTTTCCATAATGAAAACACTATATTAAGTCATATACACCAGTATAGTCAACTTGCCAACAATCTCCCCTTTTTTCATTAATGGAAAAAAAGGAATATGGCACAGTTGCTAACTTGTCATTAATGGCAAAAAAGGAATATGGCACAGTTGCTAACTGATCTCTTATACTAAAAACTTCTAACTTATATCTCCCTTATACATATCAATAAATCCATATTATAATAACTCCATATTCTATACATACTCCCCCTTTGACATTAATGAGAAAGGTGCTTCAAAAAATGTATCTACAAATACTTACAGTGAGAGAACATCTAGATATGCTATCTGTAAGTTTTGGATCTCTTTCTTCCAAAATGTAATTAGTGAATTAACAATCTAAAGATGGGCGCATAGTGCATACTATACCTTCTCCATCTTTTCTAAATCTATGCTAGTACCATGATCATATGTCACCATGGTGGCATCAATCTCTTTGATATTCTGATTAAGTATATCTAGTGAGGTGATGTATGATAAGCTCCAAGGCTAGCTTTCACTCCCTCCAAGGGACTCCACTTGTCTCCTAGTATCCTATTCCTCTATAGGACCTTCCAATAGGTTTATATCATTAACTAAGACCTATTCAAACTCTGTTGTAAGATTCAATCTAAGAAAACTTCAACTTTAAGGATCAACACCTTAGTTTTTGTTCACTTCTCCACATTCACTTAGAAGGCTCTAACTGCTAATTCTCCAAAAATGTCACACTTAATTTTATAGACCATCTTTACCTTGAAATAATTCTTATCCTTTTACATTTGACTTATCTTGGAAGGATCTTTTATCAAATTTTCACTGGCTTCCCAAATTCACCATAAGAGACCTTAAAATTAGGCCTATTTCTAATAGCCTTTTTTTATGGCTTTTGCCCTTTCCTCCTCAAACTGTCCAAACAACCTACAAAACCAACTTGAGATATAGATACCATTTTGGCTTGAATTAAATATTTTGGAGCTTTTAGATCCCGACACCCTCTATATATCTCCTTCCTATTATCAAGGAGAAACAGGGCTAATAAACCTAGTTTCTCGGATAGACTGGTTATTAACAAAGATCTTGCTCAAAACCTATCCAAATAGATTGGTATGACCTCTTTTCACTTAGGATGGATAGATATGGTGAATATGTATAGGAAATTTTTTTGGAGCCATACTCTAGTATTCATTCCCCACATAAAGTCTCCTATTCTTCTTTGTCAAACCTCTAACTAGGTCTTCCTAGCTCGCTTAGGGCTTGACTCTAAAAATAGCTACCTTGCTCATGGAGTTCTCTCCCTTTAAATACATTATATATAGTGGCCCCAATTGAATATTCATCCATTTCTTTGGATTTTCCATAGTTGAACCTCATGTGGAAGCCATGTTTCTACAAACTATCGCAGTGAGACCAGTAGATATTCCTAAACTAAACTAGTTTAATTATATACACTAAATCTACTTAAAAAACTGATGAAGGGTGCTCCCCTTAATACCACAAACACATAACAGAAATAGAGAAACAACAATAATATGAAAGAATAGAAAATTGGCTTCTTATTATCTCCACAAATGTGGAATTACAAACCTTCAGAATTATAATATGCAAAGCCACATGGGCATTCCCTCACAATATTTTGTAGAACAAAGCCTCGAATTATTACCCAGATCTACTACCCAGAACTATTCTGAATTGGCTAAGACAATAATATAGCCTTCCTTATATAGGCAATTTTCCACCGCCTGGGAAGGTTCCATAATTTTAGCCAATAAGGCTGGCCAAACCTAGAATTATTTTATTCTACATTCTATTACATCGTAGTCAGCTCAAGATAACCTTTGAAACCCGAACAAAAATTTTGAAGAAAATTATTTTCCACCATTTCAGGTGGCCCAACTTTTGAAGACCAGAAGTCATCACTAGTTGACTTGATTGGCTATTATAACCCCATTTCAGAAATGCCACGAAGCGCTCTATAGGCTTGACCATGCAAGCGCCCATCACCCAAATTTTCAACCTCATTCGGGGCCTCTAAAGCCTTCAAAACTGAGTTCAAAGTTTCTATACCCTGCTGCCAATACCAAAAATCTTCAATATCTTCCAATATACACTTGATCTGGAAATGAAACTTTACTGGCAGACTTATATGACCAAAATGAACCTCCAAGAAAGAAATCAAATCATTCTAAGAATAGACAAAAATTACCAAAAATAGTAACTTTCCATAACTAGCAGCTCTACACAAGATAGCCCTTATTGAATATAAAAAAAGAAATATTTTTGGGTGATGCAAGATTGCTCTTACACCCAGAATGCTCCTGCATCAGACACCTGGGGTAATTTGAGAAGTGACCTTGTCATGACTCAGGTGTGTAGAGGAAAACCAAGATGGTTAACCTCCTCCTTTGCTATCCATGATGAATCTTCAATAGGTCTTCCTTTTCATTTGACCAAATACTCTTCATATGTCCTGTTTCTTGTGCTTCTACCAACATGAATATCCAGTATGTCTTTAATCTCTTTGGTATCTGAACTAGTTGCCAGAATACTCCACTGTGCCGCTGTGATCTCATCTTCAACACTTCCTTCATGTTACTCTGTCAAATCTAACATGTTAAACACTGGTGAAATATTCAGCTGACTAGGCAATTCTATTTCATATGCATTTCCTGAATCATGCTTCTTCAGTATCTTACATGGTCCAAACTTCTTCATTTTCAGCTTGTTATATGTGCCAACTAGAAACCACTCCTTCCGCAAATGAACCATGACTTCATCCCCAACCTAAAATTTCTTATGCCTCCTTTTCTCATCTACCTTAGCCTTATACTGTGCATTCATTTTGGTAATGTGCTTCCTCACTTCCTCATGGATGTTCTTCAAATATTCTGCAAAATCTTCAGCTTTAGCACTACTTATTTCTCCTTTATCTATTTTCCTCAATTCAGATGCATTTCTGGGACTACTTCCATATACAATCTATGGATGATGTGATGAACTAAACTTCAAATCTATCTTCAACTCTTCACTTTCTGATAGTGTCACTCTGTGTGCTGCCTTATTTGGCAAACTGGCTCCTGGAATCAAGTCCATTTGATGACTGATCTTTCTTACTGGGGGTAATCCATTAGGTACATTATCAGATACAATATCTTGAAACTCATTCAATAATTCTACAACTTCTACAAGTACATCTTCTACTTCCTCTTTTCTAGCCTTTGGAATTAAGGTAAAACACTTATGCTCATGCCACATACCATCTAAGAAACCACATACCTTTTCTTCAGCCTCCTCCAATGGCTTTAGCTTATGTCGCACCCCATCCTTTGTCAGGGAATAGGTATTTTCACGACCATCATCTACTACACATCTGTCAAACTGCCAAGGTCTACCCAACAACATATGACATGCATCCATAGATATGATATCGCATAGTACCTCATCTTGGTATCCGCCGATCTTGAACTTCACTAGGCACTATTCATTGACCATGACCTTGTGGTCATCCTGCACCCAGGAAACCCGATATGGATGTGGATGTTTCTGTCTCTTGAGCTTTAGCTTGGTCACCATCTCTTCTGACTCCAAATTGTCAGTGCTTCCACTATCAATAATCACATCACAACACTTACCCTCACACTTGCACCTGGTGTGAAACAAGCTCCTCCTTTGTTCAGGTTCATTCTCACAACTCAATAGGACTCTTTTGTTAATCAACGTCTCTCCTCTCTCAGCATCTTCATCTACATATGAAACTCTGGCTTGGCCTTCATTTCTCCTATCTGTTCTTCCTTGGTTCCAAGGACATTCAAATGCCCTATGACCTTCTTCTCCACAGTGAAAACATGTTCCATGGAAGCCTCCTCCTCCAGATCCTTGTCCTCTTCCTCTTCCTCTCTGATCTCTATTATTCTGATCATGGAAACAATTGAAATTATCTCCTCTCTGATTCTGACCATTACTGGCCTCATCCTACTTTATTGGATCTTCATTTCGATCTCCATATGACTATCCACTAGATCTGCTATCATGACCTCTTCCACTTTGTCTGCTCTCAAACTTCTTGTTCAACTTTTCCTCTACTTTTAAGGCAAACTGGTATGTCTCTTCAATACTGTTCATTTGAACCAGATTCAGCTCCTCTTGAATGCTCGGCCTCAACCCATTAAGGTATCAGGAAACTTTCTCCTTATCAGCTTCCGCATGGCCTGTTCTGATGAGAAGTCAATAAAACTCCTTTGTATACTACTGAACAGATCTTCCTGGTTGCTTCAAACTTTGCATTTTCCTCAGTAGGTCAAGCTCATAATCAACAGGAATGAACTGTCGCTTCAATTTATCTACCATCTGATCCCATCTTGTGATTTTATCTTTCCCTCTTCTATTTCGCTCCAATTGACTCTCTTGCCACTAGATCTTCACATGGCCTTTTAGTCTGGTCTTTGCAAATTTGACCCTCTCAGGATCCTCAATATCTTCATACTTGAAATACTCTTCACACTCATTGATCTAGTTGATCAATTCTTCTGGATTAAGATTTCTAGAAAATGTCAGAACTTCAATCTTAGGTCTTTTCCCAATCTTGGAAATGGCTCAAAAAAGTCTTTCTTCCTCTCGGTTCACAATTTTGACTTCTCCTTCTTGATATTCTTCTTCAGCTTCATCCTCGCTTTCATCTCTGACATTAAGATTCATTCCTCTACGAATCTCTTCTTACAATGCTTGCACTTGTCTCTATAGCTCTCTAACCTCAAGTGTCACAGCACTAGCTCTTTCACCACATGCTCTTCATGGAGGCATTTTTACAATGTGCGCTAAAACCCTAACCACGGTCTTGGTGCAAACTGCCTCACAATCGATGATCTGTTTACATAGAAACCCTAACCCACAGTCTTGGTGCAAACTGCCTCACACTCGGTGATCTATTTACACACTCAGGAACTCTCGCTCTGATACCACTTGATGAAGGGTGCTCCCCTTAATACCACAAACACATAACAGAAATAGAGAAACAACAACAATATGGAAGAACAAAAAATTGACTTCTTATTATCTCCACAAATGTGGAATTACAAACTTTTAGAATTATAATATGCAAAGCCACATGGGCATTCCCTTACAGTATTTTGTAGGACAAAGCCTTGAATTATTACCTAGATCTACTAACTAGAACTATTCTGAACTGCCTAAGACAATAATACAGCCTTCCTTATATAGGCAATTTTCCACTACCTGGGAAGGTTCCATAATTTTAGCCAATAAGGCCGACCAAACTTAGAATTATTTTATTTTACATTTTATTACATCATAGTCGGCTCAAGATAACCTTTGAAACCGAAATAGAAATTTTGAAGAAAATTATTTTCTGCCATTTCAGGTGGCCCAACTTCCGAAGACCATAAGTCATCACCAGTTGACCCGATCGGCTATTATAACCCCATTTTAGAAATGCCACAAAGTGCTCTACAGGCTTGACCCATGCAAGTGCCCATCACCCAAATTTTTGACCTCATCTAGGGCCTCTAAAGCCTTCAAAACTAAGTTCAAAGTTTCTGTACCCTGCTGCCAATACCGAAAATCTTCAATATCTTCCAATATACACTTGATCTGGCAATGAAACTTTACTGGCAGACTTATATGACCAAAATGAACCTCCAAGAAAGAAATCAGATCATTCTGAGAATAGACAAAAATTACCAAAAATAGTAACTTTCCATAAATAGCAGCTCTACACAAGATAGCCCTTATTGAATATAAAAAAAGAAATATTTTTGGGTGATGCAAGATTGCTCTTACACCTAGGATGCTCCTACATCAAACACTTAACTTATCAAATGAAAAAATCTTAAGAGTTCCTATAGAACACTAAAATGATAGTAGATTTGATCATTCAATACATTAGGCCTGACTATCAACACAAAACTCAAAAATCTTCATTATCACCGTAGCAGAGCTCTCTATTCAAAAAGTCAAAATGTTACAACTAATAACTTCTCCCTCAAGATTCAAGTCATTACTAAGATTATATTTCATCTCCATCATTCTAGGGCTTGTTGGCCAAGCATAACCTCCTATAACTAAGGGAATCCAAATTTATGCATGTTGCATGCAACATTTGCAATAATTGCAAATGTTGTCATTACAACATTTTTACAACATTTGGCAACTTTGGTAGATGCCTTAATCCTATATTCTAGGACTCTTATCCTCCTATATCTCAAGGATCCAAGGTCATTTATGACCATTATAGCATCTTTACAACCGTTTACAACTCTTAATCCTAAGACACATTAATGACTCAATCTCACTAACTCCTAACATTATGAAAATGAAATAGCAACTAAAAAATGCTAATTAGCGACCTTATTCCTAGTGACTAATTCACTTAGACAACATTTTAAGAGACCTTCTAAGGTCCTAAAACAAACTATCTAACCTCTTGACTTTTCTAGAGTCAAGTACAAGCCAAAAACACACTAACCATGGAGGCTAGCCTAGGTGCTCCTACACCATCCTCCCCAAAAATAAGAACCTCAATCCATCCTTAGATTGATGATGGTAGGATCAATGCTCATCCTTTTAAACTTTGATTCCTTGACCCAAATTGCATTAGCAACACTCTGCCCATACCTTTGGATGAGGTGTTCCTTATACTCCTTGAGTCTAGTCTTTTTGTAGACTTTGGTGTCTAGTACTCTGTCTGGTCCTGTATCTGTAGTGGTAGGGAGTTGTAAGTCTTTAACATCCCCAATCACCTCATGTATGGTTTCATCCATGTCTTCTTTTGGTCCTTTATAATGGACAAGGTCTATAACATTGAAAATATTTGATAGTCCACTATCCTCCAATAGGTCTACTTTGTAAGCATTATCACCATACCTTGCTAATATAGGAAAGGGTCATATTCTCCTCATTTGTAGCTTGTGAGGTACTCCTTTGTGCAATCTTGACTTGTTTAGATGCACCATGACAAGATCACCAACATTGAACTCAAGTATCCTTCTACCTTCATCCACCTTTTCTTTGTGTTTGATGGTGTTGTCTACTAATGTCTTCCTCACTATTACATGAACCTCTTTCATATCAAATGCAAAATCATTAACATACCCACTTGCTTTGACTCCTTCTTTCAAATCTCTCAATTCATAGACAACTCTTGGATGTAGTCCATAAAATATCTCAAATGGACTCTTCCCTGTGGACCTATTTATGGTGTCATTGTAGGCATATTCAACTAATCCCATTGTTGACCATACTCTTTAGTCAAGCATCTTAGAATATTCCCAAGGCTTCTATTAACAACCTTAGTTTAACCATCAATTTGGGGATGGTAGGCTGATCCAAAAGATAAGTTGGTGCCCAATCTTTTTCAAAGAGTCTTCCAAAAATGACTCATAAACTTAGTGTCCCTATTTGACACAATGCTAATAGGTAACACATGGATTCTCACTATTTCTTTGAAGAATAGGGATTCTATTTGACTTGCGTCATTTGTGGTCTTGCATGGAAAAAATTGAGCTATCTTGCTGAACCTATCCACAATCACATACACACTATCCATCCCTTGTCTTGTCTTGGGTAACCCAACTACAAAATCCATTCTTAGACATTCCCATCGCCTAGTAGGAATAGGTAGTGGCTGATAAAGACCAGCATTTGTAGAAGTTCCCTTGGCCTTTTGACATACCACACAACTCTCTGCATACCTCCTAACATCAAGATTCATTCTAGGCCAAAATTAAAACCTTGGTATAAGGTCTTGAGTCTTAGTGATCACAAAGTGACCACTCAAAGCACCATTATGCTTTTCTTGAATCAAATTCTCTCTAATAGAGCCTCTAGGAACAAAAAATTGATTCCCCTTGAAAAAGAGATCACTTTGAAAAGTATATTCAACATATCTACTATGAAAATGATTCTTGTATTCAACACATACCTTGTATATGTCATCAAAGTCCTCATCATTTGCATATATATCTTTGAAATGATCTATCCCCATGCTTTTCAACTGAATTTCTTGGACTATGAGGGCTCTCCTTGACAATGAATCTACCACCTCGTTAAGAACACCTTTCTTGTGCTTGATATTGAAGGTGTATGCTTGTAGGTATTCAACCCACTTCATGTGCTTGTGACTCAACTTCTCTTGTGAATTCAAAAAACTAAGTGCTTGATTGTCTGAATACACAATGAATTCCTTTGGAAGCAAGTAATGCCTCCACTTTCTTAAAGCTTGGACCAATGCATACATCTCTAGGTCATATGAGGAGTAATTCCTCTTAGCCTCACTTAACTTTTTAGAATGGAAAGCCACCGGTCTGGCCTCTTGGCTTAGAACAACCCCAATTGCTACATTACTAGCATCACATTCAATGTTGAATAGCTTCTCAAATCTTGGCAGCACTAAAATAGGTTGGGTAGCTAGCCTCTCCTTCAACAACACAAAGCTCTAATTAGCATCTTCATTTCACACAAACTTGGTTTTGATTCCTCCTTTGATAGTATCTAACATAGGAGCAAAAATTGCACTAAATTGTCTTATGAACTTTCTATAATATTGTGCAAGACCATGAAAACTCCTTACCTCTGTTGCTGACCTTGGAGTAGGCCAATTCATGATAGCCTCCACCTTGCTCTTATCCATTTTCAGATTTCCATGTGATAAGACAAACCCAAGGTACACTAACTCTGATTTGATGAACTCACACTTCTCTAAGTTGATCATCAACCTTTGCTCATGTAGCTTCTTGAATAAAATATCAAGATTTTCCAAATGCTCACTCCTTGTCTTGCTAAAAAATAGTATATCATTTAGATATACAACTACAAACTTGCCTATGTAGTCATTGAGAACTTCATTCATGAGCCTCATGAATGTGGACAGGTCATTTGACAACCCAAATGCCATGATAATCCATTCATACAGCCCCTCATTGGTCTTAAAGGTTGTCTTCCATTCATCACCTTCATGGATTCTTATTTGGTGATAGCCACTCTTCAAGTCTATCTTGCTATAGTACTTTGCTTCACCTAAATAGTCCATTAAGTCTTCAATCCTAGGGATAGGGAACCTATACCTAATGTTATCCTATTGATAGCCCTTGAGTCAATACATAGCCTCCAAGTTCCTCCATTCTTAGGTACAAGTATGGTGGGTACAACACATGAACTAATACTCTTCCTAATTAGGCCTTGGTCTACGAGATCTTGTATTTGCCTTGCTATTTCCTCATTTTGTTGAGGGGTCATCTTGTAAGCAGCTTTGTTAGGTAGAGTGGCTCCTAGGATAAGGTCTATCCTATGGCTTATGGCTCTTTTAGGGGGTAAGGTTGATGGTTGTCCATCACTTACAATGCCCTGGTAAGTCTGCAACATACCTTGAATCTCCCTTGGTAATTGAATCTTCTTTGCCACCTTGCCTTCATTTTACTCTCTTGGCCTTAACACCAATGCATAGCCTATGCCTTCACTCTCTTCCATGGTTTGCAGGAAGTATTTTTCACCTACCATAAGAACATTTGAACCTGCTGTCTTCACTTCAGCATCGTCCAACAATGACTGAATTTTGAAAGTTACATTGTCTTTCTTGAAATAATAGGAATTCTTTCCTCCATCATGTATGGCTTGGTAGTCAAATTGCCATGGTCTACCTAGGATAAAATGGCATGCATCCATAGGCAACACATCACACAACACTTTTTCTTTGTACCTTCCAATGGAGAACTCCACCCATGCTTGCTCATTCTCTAACACATGTTGGCCTTTGTTAAGCCAAGTGACCTTGTAAGGATTGGTATGGGATATTCTTGTCAACTTGAGCTTGTTGACTTCTTCCTATAACACTATGTTATTAGTATATCTTGAATCAATGATGACCCTACATACTTTCTCCATTATCTTGCATTTGATTCTAAACAAAGATCTCCCTTGGCTTGGGTCCTCCTTCACCAGTTCCTTGATTAGAGTCCTCCTCGTCATGATGTTCTCTCCTCCCTCTAAATTTATTGGAAATTCAGCATGATTTTCTATTTTATTGGATTCATCTTGAACTAAGTTAGTCCTCTTATCACCTCCTTCTAATGAACCACCTTTCACCGGGCATCTATAGGCAGGGTGCCCATTTGATTACAATGGTAGCACTTCATGTTGGCAAAATAATTGCCTCTTCCTCCTTGTGATGAACCACCACTTCTTCCTTTAAAGATAGAGTTATAATTTCTTCCTCTTCCACCTCTACTTGAGCTTCCTTCTTGCTACTTGTTGGGACTAAAAAATTCAACATGGGTTTTGAGTACCATGTTAAAACTTTACAGTTTGAAGCCCTTTAAATGCTTTTCATGCATATGTACCCGACTGTCATTTTGAAGCCTATGAGGTGTTCCAGGTGTTTAACACACTCCATTCAGTATATGCATGTATTCTATGATGTTATTTTATCATCCCGAATCATTCGGTGAAGTCCCATTTTGAGCAAGTGTCTAATTGTGCAATTCTGCGTGTCAAATAGAGTATAGTAGCCCAATTTGTCTTTGAATATCTTGTGTCTAGAAATGTTTCATGACCCACTACTTTGAGGATGTTTAGTATGCATATCAAAGAGCCTATGTTCCAATTTTCAAGTCATTTCAAATCTGTTTGATTAGGGTTCGAACTCCTCAAAGTTGGTAGTTTGTTGTTGTCATGCACGTGTGTAATTGTTCAGAATTCTAGAAGGGCCTGTTTGACCAGTCATATCTTTGACCCAATTAACCCTATTGAGAAAATTCCTTTTGTATCATATTCCAGGGGTCAAATAATTTTTATTTTTCAATTTTGAGGTCATGAAAAATCCGTTTGCTCAGTTTGCAAATGCGATTCCAAATACTTCTTCTATTGTTTTACAAGTTGTGAAATGCTCAGATTGATTTGTACCCCTGTTCGTGATGTTATAACTTTTGATCCATGATTGATGAGCCTAAATGGGTTGTAGCACTATGTTATACTATTAAAGTACTACAAGTATTCCATGTGAGATGTCTTGATGAATCTATTAGCATACTTTCCCAGGGGCATTCTGTATGCACAAATCACTGTTTTACTATGTTTCCCATTTTGGAATTCTGAGAGCCTATCTTTGCCTGATTACGACATGATCCCTAATTGTGGAATTATATTCTCTTTATGAAAAATAATAAATGCCCCTATTTTTGGATCTTGATGTCATGTTTAGCCTAGTTTTCAACTCCGAATCCAAACCCAATTTCTATGTTTTCACTGTTTTATATCCTGATTTTTACTAATGAGCTGATTTTGGTGATTAATTGCAACTGGTGGTTTGATCATTTTGGTGAATTGATTATGGATTCATAATCCTTGTATGGAGTTTATTTAGTGTCCAAGTTTTTTAGTTTATGGAAGTTTCAGTTGGTCAGTTTTAAAAGCCAGTTCCAGAGCCAATTTATGTGATTTTGGACAGCGAGGACAAAATTTGTTTCTAAGTGGCTATGTTTGATCATGAATATCTTTTGGCTTGGGGATCTTCGTGAGTTTTCCTTTGATTGGCATATTTTAATGTTGGGAGTTAGCATGTGTGCTCAGTGGCGCTCTCTTGTCAGGCCATCTGGTCAGTTTTAAGAGCTACTTTCGAAGCCAGTTATTTTTATTTGGCAGTGTTGCTGAGGATGTAAAAAGTTAAATTGCTATGGTTAGGGGTTCGGCGTACCATGGTTCTAAATTTATTTTGAGGCTATGATATGGATGAACTAGTGCTAAATAATGGCATTAAGGATGATGATGTTAAATTTGAGCTCCCAGATTGTAGTTCTTTTTGGGCATGAATTTGGAAGTGTCATGTTTTATCTTCTAAAAACTTCAAATGGTGTTGCTAGCTCACTTACCATGAGGGATTGGAAATGAAGAATATATGCCAGATCAAATGAAAGGAGGACATTTTAAATGTTTTAAGTAAAACCTTTTAGGCATGTAGCAATTGCAATGTAATCCAAAAGCCCTATGTGCAAACAATGGAGGAGTAAAAACATTTCAAACAAATACTATGCTTGTGTAGATGTACAAGGAAGATGATGAGAATTGTTTGATTCCTTTGCAAAAGAATTCAAATGTTAGATCTAGCACAATAAACATAGGTATTTCTCCTACATAGCATTTCACATTGGGAAGAAGTATACTATTTTGTAAAAGGGGCACATAAATGGGACTTGGTGTGAGGTGAAAAGGCAAGGTCCAACACAATAATTGCATGTGCCAGCATTTTGAAAAGAGGCAATACCCATGCACTAAATCATGTGGATGCCTCACACAATCAAGAGAGGAGCTACTACCTATTAAAAAGGCTCATGTAAATGGAGTGAGACCTATGCATAATGCCAACCCATGCAAATACCAAATGGCCTCATCCAAGTATTGAAGGGGGGCTTGCATAAGCAAATGAGAAGCTGCCTTCCCTACATTACGTGGAAGATGCACAGTAGAAGATTCATGCATATTCCATTGGCCTCACACAATTTTCAAAGGGGAAAGCAAACAAAGGGTCGATGTGAGGGAAGAAGTAAGAGGCCAGCGTAAACAAAAGGGCCTTCAACTTAGCATTGTAGAAAGCTAGACAATGCACAAGGAGGTAGGCTTAATGCATGTTCAAAGGGTCCTGTACATATTCATTTAGGGGTGCATAGGTAGTAAGGAGGTTGCTAGCCAATAGAGATTCACACAAATTAAGGTTCTCATGTAGCATGGTGTCCATGATGGAGCCTGCACAAATGTGTTGGGAGCTGCAAAACATGCCAATTGGAGTGCCATTAGCTCACGTAAAGAATGAAATGGGTTTCCTATAATTAAATGACCTACGTATTTGTTTAAGAGACCATCACATGAAATAGAGAAAGCTAGAAAATTTTTTGAAAGGGAGACCAACATTTGAAGTAGGGAACTTCACACAGTATTTTGGAGTACCCAAGAATGAGAGCTCACACATATTCAAAGAGGACTCACGCATTGCTAGTGTGAAGTATTAGGGAGGTGCTTGCAAACAAAATGGGTCTCGCGCAAGCCTAGAGTGAAGGAAAAATCCCAAGCAATATGAATTTGAGTTATCCCACATGCAATGTGTTTTTGGTTTGTGTGATATTTAAATACTATGACACTCCAAAGCATTGTAAACAAGGAGCCAAGAGGCTATTGGCAGGCCCTCTTGACTACGTTCTTTGTGTGTGGTGGGACCCCCTAATTTTGAATGAAAGTGCATAGAAGGCTTTAAAACTAGCAAAACAATTGTCCCACATGCATGCAAAAATGGGAATTTATAGTAAATATAAGAAAATCCACTCCCACAATGAAATAAAATGAAGACTAGAGGCTATGCTAATGCAACCTCCCATGTTGATGCCTTAGTTTCTGTGCCAGCAGGCCCATGTAGGCAAGTAAATTTTGTAGAACAAGTGGTGTGATAGTGATGAGGACAATGAAGGACATGTGTCAGGTGGTCACAGATTCACCAAATGAAACTAGATAGTTGTTGAAAATCTAGAGATCTGGAGATGGCAGTTAGCTAACCGCCAGTCGCTAGGTTGCTGAATGCTAGTAGTTAAGGGCCGGCCATTCAAAGATTCAGAGGTAGCTTGTTCACCAGGTCACTGAATATCTTGCAATCAAGAAACTTTACTCTAAGATTGGGAGAAGGGGCTCAGTCACCCATTCTCCAAATGTTAACTATGGTCAAGGCCTCTTTCAGAGAATTGGAGAATGTCTCTTTCACATGGTTGCCAGGCTTAATTATGGTTAAGGAATCTATTCAGAGATTTAGAGATTTCATGTAGTTGCCAGATCTCCAAGTCAAGTGGTTAAACCATGGTTAGGTCCAAGCAAGCAATGCAATACTGACACTTGGTAGATTCTGGTGCATTCTATGGAAAATTTGTAAAAATGATATAAAATTGCAGATTGAAAAAGATTTGAAATTTGATACAGTTCAAACTATAGGCTAAAACTCAAAAATTTAAAAGGCAGAGCCTGTTCATGGATTAATTTCCTGGAGACTCAATTTTTGTCCAAATATGCAAGTGTCATATGTTTCCATAAATGGGAAAAGATGAGGAATCTCATGGTGGTGATTATTTTCAGTTTCAGTGAAGTGTGAAAGAGCATTGTGGGTTTGAAATCCAAGGATCAGAATCAAAATTGGGATCATTCTGTTGGAGAAATGATTGCACATAGTGGTTCAGTTTGGAGAATCAGTTGTAAAGCAAAATGCAGGGAAACCTAGAGATATTTTCATGCCAAAGATGGACAACTGTCAGTTAGTTTTCAACTAACTCTTATTTGCTATATCTTAGTTTTTCTTCTCATTTGTAAAAGAGGTTGAAAATTTATGTTGTTTGGACAGCTTCCAGGCTTTGAGTCCTAGTTTTTGTGTTCATGGTTTTATAATGTACAGTTTCAGGTGAATTTTAATGAAAATAATGGAATCCCTGTTCAGTTCTTGTTGATATCTTTGTGTATCTAGTATTAATTCTTGTGTGTTAGTTTGTAAGGCATTTTGATGCACTGGCTATAAGGTAGTTGTGATCTTGTTTTTAAGTTTCTTTCAAGGAGAGAGTCAATCTTGAATACAAGTTTTGAGAATTTAACGTTTATACATGAATTTGATGTCCAAGTGTTGAAATGAGAGGAATGGTTTGCAATGCATTTCATTCGGGTTCTTCAGTTGGAGTTAGGGTTTTCTAGGATTGCACATTTTTTTGACTCTATTGTCTAATAGATAAGGCACTGGTCTTGGCTTAACTGGCATTTTTCTTCATCAAGCATTAATTTCAAAATCATTTTACATTTCCTATTTGAAAGCATAAATGTTTGTAAATTGCATTGAATAGTGCAAATGTTTTTTGGTGATTCCTTGTAGAAGTGAATCTGATAGGTTAGCCTACCTGAGCCTCTGGGTTCAAAGAGAAGAAGGGTGAATATCCTTTTCATAATCCACTATTTTTCATGTTTGCATAAAGGGATTAGTGAGAGAGTGTTTGTTTATGTAGACTCAATATGTTTCAGGTACACCTGCCTGGGTCTGTGGAGCCTGAAGTGTAGAAGGAGTTTCTCCATGTCAATTAGTCTTTTTATTGCTTGAGTCAGGAGTTTAAGAATCAGAGAGTTCAATTTAAGCATTTGAGGCTTGTAATGAGATTTAGCAAGAAAAATCACTAACATTTCTCACTAAACTTTACCTTACCTTGAGCTCTTGAATCAGAACTTCTTCCACCATAGCCACCTCTTTGACCTTTGGTATCTTTTCCTTTTCCTTTGCCTTTAGAGGTTTCTTGCTTTCTCTTTATCTTCTCCTCTATCTTTAAGGCCATTTGATAGAATTTCCTAATGGATTTGAAGTTCACTAGGATCATCTCTTCTTGAATTGACCATTTGAGGCCATTCAAGTACCTTGCAAGCTTGATACTCTCATCTTCAACTACCTTGGATCTCAAACATAGTTTTTGAAATTACTCAGTGTAGGCTTGGACATCTAGTTCCTTTTGCCTAAGATTGTGTCTTCTCCTATGAAGTTGAACTTCATAATCATCAGGAAGTCATGTTTTATTTACTTTGGATACCATGCCCTTCCATATCATAATAGGACCTTTTCCATCCTTTTCCCTCTTAGTTTGTACAAACTTCCACCAAGTAAGAGCTTAACCTCTTAGTCTAGACTTGGCCACCATTACCTTTTGTGCTTTAGAGATACCATCACATTCAAAATGGTTCTCTATGCTATCAATCCAATCCACAACTAAATCTAGATCCATTTGTCCACTAAAAAGTGGGAACATTCCAAAGCCTTGCCACTGAGTGCCTTCAATGCTTTAAAGAATGGCTCTTTAGGAAGAAAAGGGTTAGGGGCTAGTGCTTCTTCCTCAAACTCTAATTCTTTCTCCATTGCTTCAACTTCTTCTTTAAGGTCAATCTTCTTTTTGACCCTATAAGCTTTGTCTTGGACTTCACCCAAGAGCTACTCCATTTGAGCTAGTCTTTGGCTAAGCAATTTGTTATCCTCCTCTTGTTACTCAACCTTATTTTCTAATTTAGTATAAGTTACCATGGCTCTATATAGTGTATTCTCTCCTACTAATTTAGAAGATTAAAATATTAACTACAAGCTTGATCAATGAAGCTTTGATACCAATATGATGTATGATAAGCTCCAAGGATAGCTTTCACTCCCTCCAAGAGATTCCACTTGTCTCCTAGTATCCTAATCCTCTATAGGACCTTCCAATAGGTTTATATCATTAACTAAGACCTATTCAAACTCTATTGTAAGAGCCAATCTAAGAAAACTTCACCTTGAAGGATCAACACCTTAGTTTTGGTTCACTTCTCCACATTCACTTAGAAGGCTCTAAGTGCTAATTCTCCACAAATGTCATACTTCATTATAGGGAAAATATTTACCTTGAAATCACCCATATCCTTTCCCATTTGACTCATCTTGGAAGGATCTTGTATCAAATTTTCATCGGCTTCCCAAATTCACCATAAGAGACCTTAAAATTAGGCCTATTTCTAGTAGCCTTTTTTATGGCTTTTTCCCTTTCCCGCTCAAACTCTCCAAACAACCTGCAAAAAAACGTTGAGATATGGATACCCTTTTGGCTTAAATTAAATATTCTATATTTTTTAGTTCCTGACACCATCTATACACCTCCTTCATATTATCAAGGAGAAATAGGGCTAATAGACCTAGTTTGTAGGACAAACTGGTTATTAATAAAGATCTTGCTCAAAACCTATCCAAATGGATTGGTATGACCTCTATTCACTTAGGACAGATAGATATGGTGAATAAATATAGGAAAAATTCTTTTATTTTTACTATAGCATTCATTCCCCACATGAAGTCTCCTATTCTTCTCTGTCAAACCTCTAGCAGGGTCTTCCTAGCTTGCCTAGGTCTTGTCTCTAAAAATAGCTACCTTCCTCATGAAGTTCTCTCCCTTTAAATACATTATAGATAGTGGCCCCACTTGAAGATTCAACCATTTCATTTTATTTTCCATGGTTGAATCTCATATGGAAGCCATGTTTCTACAAACTATTATAGTGAGACTAGTAGACAGTCCTAAACTAAACCAATTTAATATATACACTAAATCTACTTAAAGCCCTTAACTTATCAAATGAAAAACTCTTAAGACTTCCTATATAATAATAAAACAATAATATATTTGATCATTCAATACATTAGGCCTGATTTCCAACACAAAACTCAAAAAATTTCACTATCACCATAGCAGAGCTCTCTATTCACAAACTCAAAATGTTACAACTGATAACTTCTCCCTCGAGATTGAAGTCATTACTAACATTAGATGTCTTATCCATCATTATAGGGCCTATTTTCTAAGAATAACCTCCTATAACTTATGGAATCCAAAGTTATCCATTTTGCATGAAACATTTGCAATAATTGCAAATGTTGTCATGACAACATTTTTACAACATTTGGCAACTTTGGTAGATGCCTTAATCCTATATTCTAGGACTCTTATCCTCCTATATCTTGAGGATCCAAGGTCATTTATGACCATTATAGCATCTTTATAACCATTTACAACTCTTAAGCCTAAGACACATTAATGACTCAATCTCACTAACTCCAAACATTATGAAAATGAAATAGCAACTAACAAAGGCTAACTAGTGACCTTAGTCCTAGTGACTAATTCACTTGGCCAACATTGCAAGAGACCTTCTAAGGTCCTAAAAAAAAAAATCTAACCTCTTGACTTGGCTAGAGTCAACTAAAAACCAAAAACACACTAACCATGGAGGCTAGCCTAGGTGCTTTGCACCATGAGGGTGCAAGAGCATTTCTAAGCTAAGTCTGCCTAGCCCTTATTTTTGACATCTCCTTTTCTACCTTCTCAATTTTGTCAATTTGTCCTTGATATACATTATTTCACATATTTATATCAATGGATGGTTATTTCATTGACTTCTTTACTTTCTCTATCATAGCTTTTGCCTCTTGTATCTTCTTGAAATGGCCATCAGTTAACTTGTCCTGATCCATATAATCAACAATAATTTTTCTTCTTTTTTCTGCAAACTCTTTCAAAGGTGCTTGTCCAACTTTGAGTGAACTAAGGTCTAGTGAGAAGTTACTAACCAAGTCATTTATTATTTTCTTCATATACTTCTCTTCCACAACTAATGATGTTGATTCTTCCAGGCTAGAAAAATTGCTAGTGAATTGTGAAATAATTATACTTACATCATCAATGGAGTGTACCTTGGACACTTTCTTATTTTCTCATAAAAAATTTTTTGGGATACTTTATAATTATAAAAGGAGGGGATTCCTCATTACTTGTTTCTCCTTGGCCTTCTCCATAGCTAAGGCACTGAACTTGATCAGGTCTTCTTCTCCCCACGAGTCCAAACTAGTGGTGTCAGGTGTCAAGCTTGACAAAAATCATGTAGAGGGAGTGATAGGAGTGCTATCCATCACTTCTAGCTTTAATTTTCTTAGTATTTCAAGAGATGTTTCTTTTCCTTTTTCCTCTTCCATCTTTTCTTTCTCTTTTTCTTTCTCTTCTTTTTTTGCTTCCTTCTCTTCTTCTTTTTCATCTGTTAAATCTTCAATGTGTACTTCTTCTTGTGGCTTGGGTGAGTTGTTACCGTAAAAGATTTTAGCTTCTTTTGTTCTCACAAAAGCTTCCTCAAAGTTGTCTAGGTCTATATCTGTGGTTGCCATGGATATTTCCACATTGTCAATAATGATATCTTATCTTTTAGGGACTCTTTCATGGACACAGACTTTTCTACCTCTGTATGTGTTTCTACTATAGGCGCTAAATCTCAAGGACCTATCATTGATGCTTTTGTGGTCTCTGTCCCCTTGGCTTCCTTAGGAGGTACTTGAGCTATAGGCATAGTGGGTGGGTACATGTACCTGTTCATGAAAAAAATTTCAAACGCTTTCTCTATTTCCTTAGTAATCAGTTCATAGTTCTTATCCATGATATTTAATGTTCTTGTCTTTGTTCTGAGGTGAGGTTTCACTAGATCTAATAGTAAGTTATTCTCCTTTAAAGAACATACTAGTAAACTCTCATCTAAGATCTTCTCTCTTATTCTCAAATATTCCTCCATTACTTGTCTCTTTAAGAAGTCTAGGATGTTCCAAACATTGTTTAGAATCATAGTTTTCACTTCTAACACTATCTTCTTAAACTTAAGCATGTGTTTGACAATCATGCCATGAATCTTTGACTTGTCTATTTCATTGTACTTATCATAAAATTTTCCTATTTTATCAATCCTTCCTTCATCAATAACCCTTTTTCTCAACACTTGAAGACTAGGTCTGAAGCCTACCTTATTGCTGCTAGAATGGTGGCTGCTGACACATTGTTTACTCTACTAGTGTGCTTGAACATATATCCTAGTATCATGGACACCAATTTGATGTATTTCTCCTCTAAAGGTTCTATTGTTATTCCACACCTATCACTTCTTGATTTGCAAGCTTGTTCTACAAGTTTTCTAGTCTCCTTTCCCGCTGGAAGAATGATGCCTATTCTTGAGAGTCCTGTTATCTCATGAATTAAATCTCTTTTTATTCTAACTAGTGCTTCACCTATCCAAAATAGGTCATCATGGATCCTATTGAGTAGGATCTTGATGCATTATGACTCATAGAACTCATATGTCATAGCATATTCCACTATAGGATGATTATCCAATTGTGCATACTAGTTCATCAGGTTTTATCAGGTTTCATCATTTTTTCCATGTGCGCTCTTATTCTATCAAAACCTACTAGTTCCTTCTTGTATTATATGTATTCCCTAATGTCTTCCACATGCATAACACCCATGGGAGTGTGGGAGAATGCACCTTCTAGGTTTTCTAATGTGGACTTAAATGGATGCCTCTTAAACACATATCTCTTCTTCTCTACCACATCAAATACAATGGGAGTAGCCATTACTTACTTGTATATTTCTTTCCAAATGATCTCAAAGACTTTTGAATTAGTGCAACAAACTAGGGTTTCCAAAACTAATCAAATGCACTGTCAATTACTGGTGAATCGATCTGCAATCCTTCACAACCAAATGCAAGGGCTCTTCTACTCTCCAATCACTCTGAATTTGAATGCAATGAGGGATCTACAAACTTCTATGTACTTTAAAGTAAAAATTCTACCATAGATGCTTGTTGCATAAACTAGGTTGTCACTAAAAATTTCTATCTTTCATTTTGTAAACAATCTACTAGTGCACTCTTCCAAATAGGTTCTTCTAGTCTCCAAAAGGTTGAGTCCAAAGGTGCATACTCTAAGAGTGAGTATACCAACCACACATGGGTCTAGAGCTAAATTAGCTCCCCCTATGACCCTGAGGGCCATTCATCCTAATGTAGAGGGTGCGTCCACTATTGATGCATCCAATACATCTTCATCAACCTTATCCTTCTTTACCTCTAACAAAATCATGCTCTCATTAACTGAAGCTTTCCCAAACTTAACTTCTCCTTCGGTGTCCAATACTAGTTCTTCAGGCTTTCTTGACCTTGCATCCTTGATCTATAAAACTTTGAGATGTGTCCAGCCTTGTTACAAGAGTGACAAATGATTGGGGGCCTTATATTTCTTGGCACATTGACATGGGTCACATTTTACATTGTCTTGCTAAGTGACCATTATAATTACATATCTTACATATAACATTCTGAGAGCTTCTTATATTTGGTTGATTTCACTTTCTCTGATTATGTTGAGTCTTGTTCTTCTGACTTGTCTTACAACTCATAGCTCTATGACAAAATTTATTGCATGAATAACAATAACCATTGAAAGGTCTTACCTCTGTACAATTCCTTGCTATATGTCCATTCTTGTTACATGCATAATAAGTTCGATCTATTGGCTTACACTCATTCTTGGATGGTTCAATATGATCTTTAGTCTAACTTTTATTCTCCTTAGCATCTTTAGTGTTTTTTGGTGCTTTCATTCTTGCTCGCAAGTTGTCAATCTGGTTTTGTGCTTCATTGAATCCAATGCAGCTAGTATCTCCTTTAAGTCTTCTTGCATATAACTAAGATTCTATGAAATCAAAACTAGTGTACAATTTATCAATGTGATTCTTTACCTCTTTCAATTCAGATTCCAAGCTTTCATTGCTATTTCTTAGCTCCAAAATTTCCATGTTTTCTTACCTCAGTTCTTCATTCAGTTGAAGGTTCTCTTTGATTTATTCATTATAGACATCTTGGTTGTTGGTTAGCTTGTCATCCAATTCTTTAATCTATTCTTTCAAGGATGTATTTTCTTCTTTCAACTTCTTGATCATTGTCCCTAAATCACTGGTAGAGCATTATTTCAAATCTTTTCTTAGCCTTTTGATGACTACTTGAGCATCACTAAATTTTCTTTAAGTTCTTCAATTTCTTTTTCAGATCTGTCCAAGTCTTCAAGAGTAGCCTCAAGATTTAGTTTCAGATGTTTCATTTCTTCTTTTTCCTTGATCTCCTCAAGTGGTTAAACTTTTGTGTTGAGGACGAGATCTCTGATAGAAATTGTTAGGAATGGGAACACTGAGAGGGGGGGTTGAATTAGTGTTCACTATATTTTATCTTTTTACTTTATTCTGAACTTGAATACTTAAATAATGAAATGAACGTAAACATAAACATGAAACATGAAATCAACACATAACACCAATGTGGTTACGGGGAAACCCAAATATGTAAAAACCCTAATGGGAATTGACACCCACTAATATTTTGTACTAGTGTTTTATGATCCTTGCTAGAAGATCCATAACCCTATTAGGAGTTTCTTTACAATGTATTTAGTACAGTGAATTTGTCAAGGGTCAAACCCTATTAGGAGTCTTTTACAATAACCCTATTAGGGGTGTGGACACACTGTCCTAGATCTCATTGCTCAAGTGGTGAAGGCTACAACCTTCTAATCTCAGATACACACTATATCTACTAGATGAACTACCACTATGACATTTCTTATTTGATTAGTTCCTTTGATGTGCTGATTCTTTGACCTCTTGCAAAGCTCTAATACATCTTATCAACTCTTCACATACTTCTTCTCTTCTTATCTTGACTCTATAACAACTTCCATTCTAATTACAATGGGAAAATCTTATATTTATATGCGCATATAAAACAAATAACTAGGTTAGCCCTTCAACCAATTACATACAATGCTTCCAATTGAATTGGCTTAAGCGTGTTCACAAAAAAACATAATTACATGTCAGAAACCTAATTACAATAGGTGCATAGCCTTTAAAACATAATAATATAACCACAAACCAAAATAACAATAGACAGTTGCTTGCTCTATTCTTCTCTGGCGTTCACTATCTATGCAACTTGAACTCTTTGTATCTTCCTCATACCGAATGTTCTGATCATGCAATATTAGACTTCGAATTAATATGATCTTACAATTTTAACTTCTAGGGCACACACCACAATTCTATCATATGCATGTGCACTGATGCTCTCATCTTCAGGTACTTTGTACACTATCCAATCTTCAACACTTAGCCAATTTCTGATCTACTCATCAAGTGCGCTGACTCCAAAACACTATATGACTTTTTTTCCAAAATGACAACACTATATTAAGTCATATACACTAGTATAGTCAAATTTCCAATAGAATGATGCAAAAAAAAAATATTATGTGTATGATGAAGAATTCTATGCTATTGTTCAAGCCCTAAAGAAATGGATACATTATTTGATATGAGTGAATTTGTGTTTTATATCGATCATAAAGCTTTACATTATCTAGGTAGTCAGAGTAAGTTGAATGATAGACATATGAAATGGGCTAAGTATTTGTAGAGTTATACATTTGTGATAAAGCATAAGAGTGGAGTCACTAACCAAGTTGTTGATGCATTGAGTAGAAGAAGATCTTTGATGACTGAGATGAAAATTGAAGCTCTTGAATTTGATGACATGAGAGATGCTTATGAATTTTATCCTAATATTTCTAAGCCATGGAGAAAGTGTAGAGAACCTATTCAAGATCAAACTAGTACTAAATGGGAAGAATATTTTATTCAAGAAGATATGTTGTTTAAAGGTATTCAGTTCTATATACCAAGAGGATCAATGAGAACTAATTTGATTAAGGAGAAACATAGTAGTGGTTTGACTGGACATTTTGGTGTTGATAAAAAATTGAATTTTCTTAAGGAAAAATACTTTTGGCCATAGTTGTATAAGGATGTTTATAAATTTGTGAAAAGTTGTGGAATTTGTCAAGTTGCAAAAGGAGTAAATTAGAGTACTAGATTGTATACACTGATTTATGTTCTTGATAAACCTTGGATTGATATCAGTATGGATTTTGTTCTTGGCTTACCAAAGACAGTAAGAGGTAATGATTCTATATTTGTTGTCATGGATAGATTTTCTAAAATGGGACATTTTATACCTTGTAGAAAGTGTTAGGAATGGGAACACTAAGAGGGGGTGAGTGAATTAGTGTTCTATAATATTAATGTTTTTCTTCTTCTTGAAACTTAGCCCAATTTATTAATTACTAAACTAAATATTAAAGAAAATAAAGTAAAAAACCATAACACATAACACCAGATATGATTACGAGGAAACCTTGGCCAAAGGCAAACCTTGGTGGGAATTAATATCTGTTAATGTTCCTTTTCCCTATTAGGAACAGCCATTACAATGCTTAGTAAAATGATGACACAAGGGAGGATGCTAGGGGCCAAGGAATGGCACACCCTAACCAGATCCACCTTGCTCAACAACACACAAAAGAAACAACTACATAAAGGGAGAGAGAAAATGAAAGGATCATTCATCTATTAACTCAAATTGAATCATACATGCTGGCTGTAAGGCCTTTCTAGTTATGGATAGATATTACAATGAATTACAGAATTCCTCAAATATGCGAAGATCTGTCAAAACTCTAATCTTCTATCTTCTACCCAGAACTGACTCCCTAAACTCAAGCTGCATCCAACTCAGACAATGAAATCTATGAACTATCTTCAATCAGTCTATTCTTCCACTTTACTAAATATTCCATATATTATTTTCCTCTTGTGCTTTTTCCAACTCTTTTCTCCAAAATCTACTCAACTTCTTCATTCTGCTTCTTATGATACTCTGTCAGTACTATCATCTCTTCATTAGGTTCATGATACTTGTTACACTTGTATTATTCTCAGCTCTACTGACCAATTTTTTTTGTCCAGGTAAAAGTCTTAGTTGAAGTTAAACTTGAACCTCCTCAAGTTCAAGTTCAAGTTCAACATCTATCGAAGGTCGCAAGCAAAATGTATTCCTTAAAGTCATCGGTCTTTTAGTTAGCTAGATATGAAAGTTGAACCTGAACTTGAACCTCGTCAAGTTCAAGCTAAAGATTCTATCGAATTTTGCAAGAAGATCATAGTATTTATGTTGTCTATCTTCCAGTTAGTAATATGTGAGAGTTGAACTTGAACCTTGAACCTTCCTAAGTTCAAGTTCAAGTCGAAGGTTTGACTGATGGAATATTCTAGTCAAATAACTAACTCTCTGTAGGTAAATTATTTTAAAGATTATCAGACCTAAGCTTTTGAAGAGGTTTTATGTGATGTCCAAAATTGTCGCATATGATTGGGCAGCACACACATGCCATGTCAAGATGAAAGACAACTGGCAACTCATAGTGTCTATTTAGCAGCTAATAGTGCCTATCTAGCAGCTCAAAAGGAAATGGATTCCCAATTTAATGGTTATATTCATATATAAACATTCTCCACATATTATTTTTAGTGCAACATTGGAGCTAGGACATTTTATTTACTCTCTTGGTTGAATCAACCAGCTTGTATAAATTAAAATCTGATATGTTCATAAAATTAGCAGGATGAAAAACAGGCTTCGGTGTGAGGGCCATAACTTTTGACTCCACCATTGGATTTCTGTTATCTTTGGATATGTTGTTTGAAATTAGGTCTACTAAATCTTCAATGGAGGGATTTCCATAATTAGATCTAGTTCAAAAGATATGAACAACAGAATACTAGTTTATAAAGAGACATGTTTCCAGATTTTTTTGATGACAGAAAAAAAATCTTGGTGTAGGCCCATAACTTCCAACTCAACCATTGGATTTTCCTAAATTTTAGATATGTTTTGAAAAATCAAGTTTTCTAAATCCTCACTAGAGCGATCTAGAAAATATTTTTTGGTCCAAAACTTATTAAGGTTAGTGTATGAGTCTGTATGGCAATCCAGCAAGTATCCAATTTGTAGAAGAGTTTCTTGAGGCCATGCCACATGTCAAAAAGATATGAATGCCAACCCAAATGTTTAATTAAATATCTTTTAACAATGATGGAGATATAAAACTAATGTTTGGTTTTCATAACTGAATATTATAAGCGGATTGATTAAAATTTTATTAAAACTTTAGAAAGTATTCAGTTATCAAGAATCAGTTATTTAAAACTGAAAGTTATAGGAAAATAAAGGTTTTCTCCAGATTGTTCTTTAAATGGTAGAAACAATGCTAGAATAAGGGTTCTTCTTTTTCTATCTGGAGTTCTATAGCTGTAGGTGGAGAGGCGGAAACATTATTGTAACAGGGAAATATAGGAAGAGGGTTCTCTTTTCTTCTTTTCTATAAGTCTTATGGCTGGATGGGAAAAGGAGAATATTTTTTGCATGTTTATTATAATAGAGAGAGTGGGGAATTAGTTTATTTTCTACAACTTGTTTGTACTTGGCAGGAACAAAATGATTGGGTAGTTATTTTGTTATGTTTTCTGGAAATAAAGAGGAATATTTGCATGTCAGATCTTGAGGTTTGAACATTTATTTTTCTGATTGAAATCAATTATATAGTTGTTTCTTTCTGATTCTAGGATATAGTCTTGCGGTATTATGTCAAGAATGTGCATGTTTGTAAATCAGTTGGTTAATAGATTTGTAATTTGCAGAACAAGTCATTTTATTTTCTCAAATTTCTCTATAATATGAAAGACTTGGTAGATAGTCCTGTGGCTGTTTGCTAGTTTTTCTCCCATCACCAACTTGTAAATCTTATAATTGCATTCATCTCATAGTGATGGGTGAATGCTAGAAAACCTTTTTGTCTTCTGGTAAAAGACATAACCAGTTATTTAATTTAATGAATATAATTGAAGAGGGAGTTGTTCCTCACAATTCAGAGGAAAGCTATCAATCTCATCATAGCCTTTCCATCTATTAGTTTCATTTGTCTTCTAAATCTAGGCATCTAAGAGTCTTTTGTGAAGGCACTTTAGTGAAGATAAATTTGTCTACTAACAATTTTTGGTGACTCTGCTAAGGAAATAGAAGCAAAGATTAGTACCTGACATTTGGTTCCTTAGTTTTTATTTTGCCTTTATGTGCAAGAGACTGGCGACTCTGTGCAATGACAATGCCTAATAGAAAGGTGTCAAGAAGGATGAGACCCAACCCTACCATCTTGGAGATCATCTAAATTGATGACAAAGTGCTGCAAGATTTATGGGAGCACTAGAAAGAGAGTATTTCACATGCTGTGAAAACAAATCTTAATCTTGAAGATGATCATACTTCTACCTTGCTATGGAGGAGCTTGTGTCATAGGTTCCACAAATTGAAAGACCTAGAAGAGTATAAGAAAAGAGTGCAGTGGCTTGAGAAGGAACTAGAGGTAGATGATGATGAAGTTCCAGTTATTCTATTTTCATCCCTCTCATACAATTACGTTGTTATGGGTGAGCAAGAAATTCAGCAAGAAACCTCTCAGCCTCATGAAGAGGAAGCATGGGTAAGTCAAAATGAACAAGGTATAAGAAGTATGGTAATTCCTAAAGAAAATGATATGGCTGACTTTACCTCCCTTTCAGACTTTAAGAGTCTCAATTTTAAAAGCTTAGGAGACCATCCCGCAACAACAAATATAGAAGATGAAATTTTTTAGATTCATATGCAACCTAAAAACAAAAATTTTAATTTCATGTCTAAAGTTCATGGTCCTTGCTGTTTGAAAGAAGATGATGATCCTATTATAGAATCTTCCAATTTTCAAAATGAATCTCTTTCACGCTTTTCTAACAAAGCTTATGATGAGGATGTTGAAAGGCTACAACCTCAATCATCATCAATTTTCTCGGGTGGTGATTCTTTAAATGAGGCAGACATTATTGAAAGGTTCCTATCAAAAATCAAGCAAGAAGATACCAAAGATAAAGATTCAGGTATTAATTTGTCTGATACATTTATCTTGGATAGAGCATTTTTTGATTTAGTAGCAGCAAGGCATGATGAAGTTATCCCAGTCCATGTTGACCCTATGCTAGATGAATTCCATTCTTATTTTGAAAGTGTTTTGATTGCTAAAAATTCTTTCAAAGATTGGGATCTTATGAATACTAATCATGATAAAGGCATGAGCCTCTTAAGAAAGTTTGAGCCTAATTTTTTTCAGCCACCAATTGGAGAGGGTCTTGAAAATTCCTTGCTAGAAATTCAGGTCAAAGAAGTGATCTATGATGAGCTATGGTTGTTTGGATCTGGATATAAGCTCATTAAGTTATTTCACATAATCAATTGGGTTTATAGTGATAAAAAGTGTTCTATGTGGAGGTTGTACTAGGCTAACTCATTTGGATACAACCCTTTTTTCTAGAAAGGCTCATTCTTCTCGCAGCTGGTGAATGGTTTTATGTAAGTCTTTCTTGGATTTGGTTTCTATGGTGAGGCCTTCTCCCCTATATATATTTGTAAATAACTCATCTCTCCTTGATTCTTTTTGTGTTTAGTTTAGTTGGCCTTGGTTTCAGCTTTAGTTGTTGGTCTAGTTTGGTTAGTTCTTTGTTGCTGTTTAGTTTTAGCTTGCTGGTAGTTTTGGTGTTTTGGTGTGTTGTCCTCTCTAGAAGAAGTTCCCCATCCTCTATGATATAATGACTCTATGGCCCAATGGATAAGGTACTAGCCTCATACCAGAGATTATTGGATTCTTTTTGTCCCTCACAGTCCACATCCCCAGTCAGAGCTAGTTCAAGTTCAACTTCTATTGGAGGTCGCAAGAAGAATGTATTCCTTAAAGTCATTGGTCTTTTAGTCAGCCAAATATGAAAGTCAAACTTGAACTTGAACCTCCTCAAGTTCAAGTTCAAGATTCTGTCAGATTTTGAAAGAAGGTCATAGTATTTATCTTGTCTATCTTTCAATCAGTAATATGTGAAATTTGAACTTGAACCTTGAACTTTCCTAAGTTCAAGTTCAAGTTCAAGTTCAAGTTCAAGTTCAAGTCAAAGGTCTGACTGATGGAATATTCTAGTCAAATAACTAACTCTTTGTAGGTAAATTATTTTAAAGATTATCAGACCTGAGCTTTTGAAGAGTTTTTATGTGAAGTCCAAAACCATTGCATATGATGGGGCAGCACACACATGCCATGTCATGATGAAAGATAGCTGGCAACTCACAGTGTCTAGCTAGCAGCTAACAATGCCTATCTAGCAGCTCAAAAGGAAATGGATTCCCAATTTAATGGTTATATTCATATACAAACATTCTCCACATATTATTTTCAGTGCAACATTGGAGCTAGAACATTTTATTTCCTTTCCTAGTTGTATCAACCAGCTTGCATAAATTAAAATCTGATATGTTCAGAAAATTAGTAGGATGAAAAATAGGTCTCGATGTGAGGGCCATAAATTTTGACTCCATTATTGGATTTTTGTTATCTTTGGATATGTTGTTTGAAATTAGGTCTACTAAGTCTTCACTAGAAGGATTTCCATAATTAGATTTTCTTCAAAAGATATGAACAACGAAATACTGGTTTACAAACAGACATGTTTCTAGATTTTTCTAATGACAGAAAAACAATCTTGGTACGGGGCCCATAACTCTCAACTCAACCATTGGATTTTCCTAAATTTTAGATATGTTTTGAAAAATCAAGTTTTTTAAATCCTCACTGAAGTGATTGATAAAATATTTCCTGGTCCAAAAGTTATTAAGGTTAGTGTATGAGTCTATATGGAAATCCAGCAAGTATCCAATTTGTGGAAGATTTTCTTGAGGCCATGCCACATGTCAAAAACATATGAATGCCAGCCCAGATGTTAATTAAATATCTTTTAACAATAATGGAGATATAAAACTAATATTTGGTTTTCATAACTGAATATTATAAGGGGATTTATTAAAGTTTTATTAAAACTTTAGAAACTATTCAGTTATCAAGAATCAATTATTTAAAACTGAAAGTTATGGGAAAAGAAAGGTTTTCTCTAGTTATTCTTTAAATGGGAGAAACAGTGCTAGAATAAGGGTTCTTCTTTTTCTATCTAGAGTTTTGTAGCTATAGGTGGAGGGGCAGAAACATTATTGTAATAAGGAAATATAGGAAGAGGGTTCTCTTTTCTTGTTTTTTGTAAGTCTTGTGGCTGGATGTGAAAAGGAGAATATTTTCTGCATGTTTATTATAACAGAGAGAGTGGGGAATTAGTTTATTTTTTGCAACTTGTTTGTACTTGGCAAGGACAAAATGATTCTATAGTTATTTTGTTATGTTTTTTGGAAATAAAGAGAAATATTTTCATGTTAGATCTTGAGGTCTGAACATTTATTTTTCTGATTGAAATCAATTATATAGTTGTTTCTTTCTGATTCTGGGATACAGTCTTGTAGTATTATGTTAAGAATGTGCATGTTTGTAAATCAGTTGGTTAACAGATTTGTAATTTACTAAACAAGTCATGTTATTCTCTCAATTTTCTCTATAATGTGAAAAATTTGGTAGATAGTCCTATGGCTATTTGTTGGTTTTTCTCCCATTACCAACTTGTAAATCTTATAATCACATTCATCTCATAGTAATGGGTGAATGTTAGAAAACCTTTGTGTCTTTGGGTAAAAGACATAACCAGTTATTTAATTTATTGAATATTATTGAAGAGGGAGTTATACCTCACAATTCAGAGGAAAGCTATCAATCTCATGATAACCTTTCCATCTATTAGTTCAATTTGTCTTCTAAATCTAGGCATCTAAGAGTCATTTGTGAAGGCATTTTAGTGAAGATAAATCTATCTACTAACAATACTCATACAAATCAACAATGTTGAATATAGGTGATATATCCATGTCATCAAGTAACTCTATCTGATATGCATTTCCACTGTCAAATTTCTTTAAAATTTTGCAAGGTCCAAACTTCTTCATCTTCATTTTTCCATATGTTCCAACAAGAAATTGGTCTTTTTTTAAATGAACCATCACTTCATCACCAACATCAAAAGTCTTATGTCTCCTTGATTTATCAACTCTATCTTTTTATTCCTAATTACTCTCTTGCAACTTTTATTTCACATCTTCATGCAATGTCTTCATATACTCAACAAATTTCACTCCTTCAACACTTCTCTTACTTTCATCATCTATATCTCTTAAATTAGATATACCTCTCAATTGTATGCCATTTACAATCTCAAAAGGTGTTTTCCTAGTACTCCTATTCACTAAATTATTTTATGAAAACTTTTCTTATGCTAACATAGAATCCCAATTACTCGGTGTGTCTCCAACTAAACATCTCAAAAGATTACCCAAACTTCTGCTCACAAATTTTGTCTGTCCATCGATTTGTGCATAAAATGTAGAATTATATTTTAACTTAGTGCCAAACTTTCTCCAAAGAGTCTTCTAAAAGTATCCAAAAAATTTATTGTCTCGATCAGAGATAATACTCCTCGGTAATCCATGCAATCTAACAATCTCCTTAAAGAAAAGATGTTCTACATGTACTCCATCTGATGTCTTTCTACATGGTATAAAATGTGCCATGTTAGAAAATCTATCCTCAAAAATAAATATAGAATCATTACCTCTCATTATCTTCAATAAGCCAAGAACAAAATCCATACTGATGTCAATCCAAGGTTTCTCAGGAACAACAATTGGTATATACGATCAAATATTCTGACTTACTCCTTTTGCAACTAGACAAACTCCACAACTTTTCACAAATTTTTGAACATCTTTATACAACTATGGCCAAAGGTATGTCTCCTTAAGAAAATTTAATGTCTTATCAATTGCAAAATGTCCAGCCAAACCACTACTATGTTTCTCCTCTATCAAATTATTTCACATTGGTCCTCTTGGTATACACAGCTAGATACCTTTTAAAAACATACCTTCCTGAATAAAATATTCTTCCCATTTAGTACTTAGTTGATCTTGAATAGGTGCTCTACACTTTCTCCACAACTCAGAAAAATTAGGATCAACTTCATAAGAATCTCTCATCTCATCAAAACCAAGAACTTTAATTTTTATCTCTATCATCAAAGATCGTCTTCTACTCAATGCATCAGCAACTTAGTTAGTGACTCCACTCTTATGCTTTATCACAAATGAAAAACTCTACAAGTACTCAACCCATTTCATATGTTTATGATTCAACTTAGTCTAACTACCCAAATACTATAGATCCTTTTGATAAGTATACAACACAAATTCACTAGGTATCAAATAATGTCTCCATTTCTTCAAGGCCTCAACAATAGCATAGAATTCTTGATTATACACAAAATATTTTCTTCTTGCATCATTCAACTTTTCACTAAAGAAAGCAATAGGTTTACCTTCTTGACTCAACACAACTCCAATTGCACTACCACTTGCATCACATTATACTTGAAATACCTTACTGAAATCAAGCAATGCTAAGATAGGCAATTCAACAATCTTGTACTTCAAAGTCTCAAAACTTTTATCAGCTCCATGTGTCTACTTGAATTCTCTTTTGTCTCCCCTCATAGTCTCAGTCATAGCATTACAAATTGTATTGAAATTTCTAATGAACTTTCAGTAAAAACTTGCCAATCCATGAAATTATCTTACCTCAATAGCATTGACAGGTGTAGGCCAATTTAAAATAGCTTCAACCTTTTTAGGATCCATCTTCAAACCATCAGCCAAAAATTTCTTTAGAACTTCATTCATCAATCTCATAGAAGTACTCAGTGTATTAGTTAAACCAAAAGGCATAACCAATCACTCATACAAACCTTCTTTTGTCTTGAAAGTAGTCTTCCACTCATCACCTTCTCTGATTCTGATATGATGATATCCACTTTTTCAATCAATTTTGGTAAAATATTTTTCTCTAGTCAATCTATCCATTATGTCATCCATTCTTAGTATAGGGAACCTACATTTCACTGTTATCTTGTTGATTTCTCTGGAATCAATACACATTCTCCATTCTTCTTAGGTGCCAATACTATAGGTACTACACAAGGACTCAAACTTTCTCTGATCAAACCTTTCTCTAGCATCTCTTGAATTTGTCAGTTCAATTCTTAATTCTCGGTAGGTGTCAATAGATGAGGTGCCTTATTTGGTAAACTAGCTGCAGGGATATGATCCATACAATGATCAATGATTCTCTTCTATGGAAAACCATCAAGTACATTATCAAAAATGATATCTCTATACTTGGTGAGTAACTCATAAATCTCCTCATGAACACTATCCTCTATTTTATTACTTGGTTTGTTAGGGATCACAACAAAACATACATCATTCTTTTTCAAATCCTTAACAAACTTTCTTCCTTCCATCAAGAAAACTTTCACAGATGTGTGAACATTACTAACAAGTTCTTCCATCAAGAGTAACAAGATTTTTTTTCTTCCATTAGCTACAATAGTATACTTATGAAATCTCCCATCATATATAGCATGTATATCATATTGCCAAGGTCTACCCAACAAAATATGACAACAATCCATAGACATGATATCATACAACACCTTATCATAGTACTTTCCAATTTTCTAATTCACATAACATTGTTCACCTACCAAGAGTTTATGGTCATCTTTGATCCATGAAATTTGATAGGTCTTTGGATGTTCCAACCTTTCCAAATGCAACTTTGTGACCATCTCCTCAGATGCCAGATTCTCTAAGCTAGCACTGTCAATGATTACCTTCCAAACTTTGTCAAAAATTGTACATCTAGTTTTGAAAAAAGGTTTCCTTACCAGATCTTCCTTTTTTACTTTGATTCCATAGTGCCCTTCTTACCATCAAGTTACTTTCCTTCTTAGGTTCATTCAGTGACTCTTCTTGCACCAAAGCATTTCAACTATTACCAACCTTCTTACTTGCTTGTGTACATTCAAATGATCTATGTCCTTCTTCTCCACAATTATAAAAAGTTCCTTGGAAACTTCCTCTACTACAACCACCTCGGTAGTTACTACCTCTGCCTCTAGATGAACTTTCACCTTTCCACTCGGTCTTGCCTTTATCTAGATTTTTACTTTTAGGTTTAGATCTACTATTTTCACCATAGGATCTACCTCTTCCTCTAGGGAATCTACCACCTCTACCTCTTTATCTTTGTTCATGTATCTTGTTCAATTTCTCGTCAGCTTCCAAAGGAAATTGATAAGCCTCTTCAATGTTCTCCAATTTGACCACATTGATTTCTTCTTAGATGGAAACTCTCAAACCATTCATGTATCTAGCAATTCTTTCCATGTCATCTTCATCATATCCAGATCTAATATCTAATCTATAGAATTCCTCAGTATATTATTTTACCGAGCTATCTTTCTTCTTCAATATTTGCATTCACCTAACTAGGTTAATTTGGAAATCACAAGGTAAGAACTTTCCTTTCAATTTATTCACCATCTAATTCCATACCTTGATTTTGTCTTTGCCTTTCCTTTTTCTATCTAGCTACAGATGTTCCCACCATAAGGATGCATGACTTTTCAACTTTTTGCTTGCAATCTTTACTTTCTTATCTTTAGGTACATTCTCATATTAAAACTATTTTTCTATCTCAGTGATCCAATCTACCAATTCATTAGAATCCAACTTTCCACCATACTCAGGAGGATTGAAATGTGGTGTAGATTTTAGACTTGTCAAAGCCTTCAAGAATATTTCTTCACTCTAATCCATCATAGGTGCACATTCTGCATTACCTTGTTCTTCCTCAACTTCAACATCGCTAACATCTTCAAGATGTCTACCTCTTTTCTAGGCTATTTCAACAACTTCCAATCTAGCAAAAAATTATCTTAACATGTCTGCCAATCTTGGATCCATATCTCACCTCCCTCGAACCATCTTGAAAACCCTCTAAAATTGTAGGTTAGAGCACAATCTACCACCCCACAACAAATCAACTAGGTCTTCACAAGAAGGAACCTAAAAACCTAGATCCATAGACCTAGATCCAGATCTCAACCTTACTCAAATACCACCTGACACAAGGGAGGATGGTAGGGACCAAGGAATGGCACACGCTAACCAGATCCACCTTGCTCAACAACACATAGAAGCAACAACTACATAGAGGGAGAGAGGAAATACATGGATCATTCATATATTAACTCAAATTTAATCATACATACCAAGCTGTAAGGCCTTCCCAATTATGGCCAAATATTACAATGAATTACAGAAGTCCTCAAATAGATGAGGATCTATCAAAACTCTAATCTTCTATCTTCTACACTGAACTAACTCCCTAAACTCAAACCAAACAACTACATTTATACAAGAGTCTAATGAACTAAGTTGACCTTTAGATCCATAATCAATAGAAAGAATGGTCAGATCTAGGACTACATGCTTCCCAATGATGGATACCAGCATTACATCTATGACCCATAATAAATACACAAGTCAGCCTCACCAAAAACTCAAAATAAACTACTCAGTAAGAAAGGATGACCAAGCAATAGAGAAGCATCAGTGAGTGCCAATGAAACAACTGACTACCCAAGAGATAACTAACCAACTACCAAGTCAACTTAGTCAAAGAAGGAATCAAGCAACACAGGCAAACTTCAAATTGTTTTTGGTGACACAGGATTGCTAAGGACCCGAGATGCTCATGCATCAAATGACTATTGGCAAGTTGTCTATACTAAATTATATGACTAGATATAGTGTTTTCATTATGGCAATAAAGTCATATAGTAGCTTGGAGTCAGGGCACTTAGTGAAAAGATTAGAAATCAGTTAAGTGTTGAAGACCAGATAGTATAAAGAGCACTAGAGACTCAAAGCATCAATGCATGTGTGTATAGATGAATTATGGTATACGCCCCAGAACTTAAGATTGTTATACTATACTTATGCTTAGTCTAAGAGAGCATAAGTAGATCTGCAAAGATGTGAAAATTACATTTAGTTGAAGTTGCACAACCAATGTGTGCTTGCAGAGAACAGAGCATGGAGCCGACAGTGACTATTTTGATTTGCAATTACAAATTAATGTTGTAGAGGCTATGTTCCCATTATATTTAGGTTTCTTACATATGTACATGTATAATTGTAAGCACGCTTACACCAATTCACTTGGAAGCGTTGTTTATAATTAGTTATAGGGATGACTTAATTATTTTGTTTGTATGAGTGTATAAATATAAGATGCACCCATTGTAATATGTATGGATGTTATAATAGAGTTTTGATAAGAAGAGAAGAGGTATGTGAAGTTAGTATATGATGTATTAGAGCTTTGCTAGAGGTCAAAGCATCAACGCACCAAAGAAACTTATCTAATAAGCAATGTCACAATGATAGTTCACCCAATAGATATAGTGTGTATTTGATAATAGAAGGTTGTAGCCTTCATCATTTGAGTAGTGAGCTCTAGGATAGTGAGTCCACTCCCCTAATAGGGATCATTTTAAAAGACTCCTAACAGGTTCTAATCCTTAATGAAGTCTACTGTACTAAAAGCATTGTAAAGCTTCTCCTAACGGGGTAAAGGATCTTCTAGCAAGGATCACAAAATACTAGTGCAGAATATTAGTGGGTGTCAATTCCCACCAGGGTTTTTACCTATTTGGGTTTCCCCGTAACCATATTGGTATCATGTGTTGATCTCATGTTTCATGTTTATGTGAATGTTTAATTAAGTACTTAAGCATTTAAGTTAAGCATAAAGATTAAAGTGAAAAGTTAAAATACAATGAACACTAATTCACCCCCCCTACCCCACTCAGTGTTCCCATTCCTAACAATTGGTATCAGAGCTCTAGTCCTTAGCATATAAGTTTAACCCCTTGAGGAGATCATGGAAAAAGTAGAAATGAAACATTTGATGAAAAATATTGAAGCAGCTCTTGAAGACCTAGACAGTTCAGAAAGAGAAATTGAAGAACTAAAAGAAAAAGTTAGTGATGCTTAATTAGTTATCAAAAGACTAAGAAAGGATTTGAAAGGACCCTCTACCAATGATCTTGAAGAGAAATTCAAAAATTTGAATGAAGAAAATGCATCCTTATTAAGTCATCTTAAAGAGTTTGATGACAAACTAATGAACAATCAAGATGTCTATAATGAACAAGTCAAGGAGAACCTTCAACTTAATGAAGAACTAAAGGAAGCTAACTTGGAAATCTTGGACCTAAGGAACATCAAGGAAAGCTTGGAATTTGAATTGAAAGAAGCAAAGAATCACATTGAAAAATTGCACACCAGTTCCTATCTGATAGAATCTTAGTTATATGTAAGAAGAGTGAAAGGAGACAATAGCTATATTGGATACAATGAAGCACAAAACTAGATTAACAATATGTGAACTAGTAAGGACACATAGAAGGACACTACCAATACTAAGAAGACTGCAGATGAAACCAAAGACAATGGTGAACCTCCTAAGAATGAGCACAAGCCTAGAGAATGCACTTGTTTTGCATGTAACAAACCTGGACATATTGTAAGGAACTATATAGAGGTAAGACCTTTTAATGCTTACTATTATACATGTAATAGATTTGGACATAAAGCTATGAATTGCAAGACTAATAAGAAGAACAGGATTCAACATGATCAAACAAGTCAAAATTAGACCAATACAAGAAGTTCTCAGAATGTTACATGTTAGATATGTAACTATAATGGCCACTCAGAAAAATAATGCAAAATGATGTCTCATACCAATGCGCTGAGGAATTTGAGACCCCCAGTCATTTTTCACTCCTATAACCAGGCTAGACATATCTCAATGTTTTGTAGATAAAGGGAACAAGGTTAGGAAAGCCCTAAAAAGGCACAAGAACTAGTATTGGATCCCAAAGGAGTAGTCAATTTTATGAAGGCCATAGAGGATGTGAGCTTGATTTAGTCAAAAGGAAAGAAGGATAAGGTTGAAGAGAATGTATTGGATGCATCCCCAAATGATCCACCCTCTACATCTGCATGAATGGTCATTAGGGTCATAGGGGGAGCTAATTTAGCTCTAGACCCCTGCGTGGCTAGTACACTCATCCTCAGAGTATGCACCTTTGAACTTAAGATTTTGAAGTATATAGGAACCTTTGTGCAAGAGTGCACATGCTGATTGTTAGGGGAGCTCCACTTTGAAATTTTGAAGTGATAGCCTGGTTTACATGAGTTGCATTAATGGTGAATTTCTCACCTTAAGTACATAGAAAGTTGCTTGTTCACTCATTGCATTCATAGTTAGAGTGATTAAAGAGTTGGAATAGACTTGGAAGCTATTGTGAAGATTTTAAGATTGAATCATTAGTGATTACAGTGTATTTGATTAGTTGCAGAAACCCTAGCTCATTGCATCAATTCAAAATCCTTCAGAATATCATAGAAATCATTTGGAAACTATTTAACAAGTAAGTCATGGCCACTCCTATTGTTTATGATGTCACTGAAAAGAATAGATATGTTTTTAAGAGGAATCCATTCAAATCAACCCTAGATGATTAAGAGGGAGCATTCTCCCACACGCTAATGGGAATCATGCATGTAGAAGACATAAGGGCTTACATATACTGTAAGAAGGAACCTATTGGACTAGATAGGTTAAGGATGCACATGGACACAATGCTAAAACTAGATAAAACATTCATGGATGAATACACCAAATGGAATGATCAACCTATTGTAGAGTATGCCATGGCATATGAATTCTATGAGATGGAATGGATAAAGATCTTATTGAGAAAAATCCATGATGACTTATTTTGGATTGGAGATGTACTGGTAAAAATCATAGGAGACTTGATTCATGAAATGATAGGCCTCTCTAAGATAGACACCGTCCTTCCTATGGGTAAGGATGTTAGGAAGATGGTGGAGAAAACCTGCAAATCTAGAAGTGATAGGCACAACATGACTATTGATTTGATAGAGCAACTAGACATCAAATTGATGTCAATGATACTAGGTTATAGATTTCATCACACTAGTAAGGTGAATAGTGTGTCTATGGGCACTATTCTTGTAGCCATTAGACTTGTGCAAGAAGATGGAGAGTTCAACTTGTGTGAGATCTTGCATGCATAGTTGATAGACAACATCAAGGCTATCAAACATGACAAGACTAAGATATTCAGGTTTGGGTCCCTAATCATCTATATGTATCTTCACATAGTTGGAAGAGTTTTAGATTTGTACTTGGACAAGTCCATTCCAAAAATGACTCAGATATCCCTCAAAGCATCCACTGAAAGAACTTTGAGAGACTATGTCACATTGGAATTGAAGACCCTTAGAGCGAAGATGCAGATGAGGTATAGGATTCCAAAAAGCATTGTAGAAAAATACAAAGATACAATATGCTTTATGGTGAAGACTGATACTACATGTATGGAAGTTGTAGAGCCTAGAGCTAAGTGGATTCATCCAATTGGGTGTGAGGTAGAGGAACAAGTCCTTGAAGCATATGCACAGGTACTTCTATTAGCCCCTAAATATTCTAATGAACCTAGGTGGGGAACCTATGAAGAAAAAACTAGAGAAGTTGATGCTAAGCTGAATAGTGTTGCAACTAAGAGAAAAGTTGCTAAGGTCACTTTTGAAATGTTAAGAATACATGGTGTATCACAAGTAGACCTTGATAAAGTAAGGGATGTAAAGATTTCCTTAGAATTGAAAGGAGTAGTAGTAGA
This sequence comes from Chamaecyparis obtusa, assembly GCA_027943335.1. Taxonomy (NCBI): domain Eukaryota; kingdom Viridiplantae; phylum Streptophyta; class Pinopsida; order Cupressales; family Cupressaceae; genus Chamaecyparis; species Chamaecyparis obtusa. The sequence continues at coordinate 291,581 of BSBK01007108.1, read as the reverse complement.
GGAAGAACAAGAAGATCCTAAGTTGAAGAAAATGAAAACTAAATCAGATGTCAGTCAGAAGGGTAAAGAAGATAATACTCCTTCTGCACCCATAGATACTATTAATCTTACCACTCCACCAAAGTATAAGCCTATAGCCAAGTGGAAGAAAGAAGCTAGCTGATGCAGGAGCATCCTGGGTGTAAGAGCAATCTTGCATCACCCAAAAATATTTCTATTTTTATATTCAATAAGGGCTATTTTGTGCAGAGCTGCTATTTATGGAAAGTTACTATTTTTGGTAATTTTTGTATGTGCTCAGAATGATCTGATTTCTTTCTTGGAGGTTCATGTTGGTCATATAAGTCTTCCAGTAAAGTTTCATTGCCAGATCAAGTGTATATTGGAAGATATTGAAGATTTTTGGTATTGGCAGCAGGGTACAGAAACTTTGAACTTAGTTTTGAAGGCTTTAGAGCCCCGGATGAGGTCAAAAATTTAGGTGATGGGCGCTTGCATTGGTCAAGCCTGTAGAGCGCTTCGTGGCGTTTCTGAAATGGGGTTATAATAGCCAATCGGGTCAACTGGTGATGACTTATGGTCTTCGGAAGTTGGGCCACCTGAAATGGTGGAAAATAATTTTCTTCAAAATTTCTGTTCGGGTTTCAAAGGTTATCTTGAGCCGACTATGATGTAATAAAATGTAAAATAAAATAATTCTAAGTTTGGTCGGCCTTATTGGCTAAAATTCTGGAACCTTCCCAGGCGGTGGAAAGTTGCCTATATAAGGAAGGCTGTATTATTGTCTTAGGCAGTTCAGAATAGTTCTGGGTAGTAGATCTGGGTATTGATTCGAGGCTTTGTCCTACAGAATATTGTAAGGGAATGCCCATGTGGCTTTGCATATTGTAATTCTAAAAGTTTGTAATTCCACATTTGCGGAGATAATAAGAAGCCAATTTTCTGTTCTTGCATATTACTGTTGTTGTTTCTCTATTTATGTTATGTGTTTGTGGTATTAAGGGGAGCACCCTTCATCAAGTGGTATCAGAGCAGGTTTTCTTGAGTGTGTAAATAGATCACCGACTATGAGGCAGTTTGCACCAGGACCATGGTTAGGGTTTCAGTGCACATCACGAAAATGCCTCCACGAAGAGAACGTGGTGGGAGAGCTGGTGCTGTGACACCTGAGGTTAGAGAGTTGCAGAGACAAGTGCAAGCATTGCAAGAAGAGATTCACAGAGGAATGAATCTTAATGTCAAAGATGAAAGCGAGGATGAAGCCGAAGAAGAATATCAAGAAGGAGAAGTTGAAATTGTGAACCAGGAGGAAAAAAGACTTTTTCGGGCGATTTCCAAAATTGAGAAAAGACCTAAGATTGAGGTTCCTACATTTTTTGGAAATCTTAACCCAGAGGAATTGATCGACTGGATCAATGAATGTGAAGAATATTTTGAGTATGAAGATGTTGAGGATCCTGATAGGGTCAAATTTGCGAAGGCCAGACTGAAAGGTCATGCGAAGATATGGTGGCAAGAGATTCAGTTGGAGCGAAATAGAAGGGGAAAGGAGAAAATCACGAGATGGGATCGGATGGTGGATAAATTGAAGTGATAGTTCATTCCTGTTGATTATGAGCTTGACCTACTGAAGAAAATGTAGAGTTTGAAGCAAGTAGGAAGATCTGTTTAGGAGTATACAGAGGAGTTCTATCGACTTCTCATCAGAACAGGCCATGCAGAAGCTAATAAAGAGAAAGTTGCCCGATACCTTAATGGGTTAAGGCCAAGCATTTAGGAGGAGCTGAATCTGGTTTGAATGAACAGTATTGAAGAGGCATACTAGTTTGCCCTAAAAGTAGAGGAAAAGTTGAACAAGAAGTTTGAAAGTAGACAAAATGGAAGAGGTCGCGGTGGACGATCTGGTGGACGGTCATATGGTGGCCGAAATGAAGATTCGAAAAAGAAGGATGAGGCCAGTAGCAGTTAGAATCAGCATGGAAATAATTCCAATCACTTCCAGGATCAGAATAATAGAGATCAGAGAGGAAGAGGAAGAGGACAAGGATCTAGAAGAGGAGGCTTCCGTGGAACATGTTTTCACTATGGAGAAGAAGGTCATAGGGCATTTGAATGTCCTCAGCGCCAAGGTAGAACAGATAGGAGAAATGAAGGCCAGGCCAGAGTTGCGCATATAGATGAAGATGCCAGGTCATCAAATTCTGAAGATGCTGAAAGAGGAGAAACGTTGATTAACATAAGAGTCTTGTTGAGTGGTGAGAATGAACCTGAGAAAAGGAGGAGCCTGTTTTGCACTAGATGCAAGTGTGAGGGTAAATGTTGTGATGTGATTATCGATAGTGGAAGCACTGACAATTTGGTGTCAGAAGAGATGGTGACAAAGTTGAAGCTCAAGAGACAGAAACACCCACATCCATATCAAATTGCCTGGGTGCAGGATGACCATAAGGTCATGGTCAGTGAACAGTGCCTGGTAAATTTTAAGATCGGCGGGTACCAAGATGAGGTACTATGTGATATCATCTCTATGGATGCATGTCATATATTATTGGGTAGACTGTGGCAGTTTGACAGATGTGCTGTACACGATGGTCGTGTGAATACCTATTCCCTGACAAATGATGGAGTGCGACATAAGCTAAAGCCATTGAAGGAGACCGAAGAAAAGGTATGTGGTAATGCAAGAATAACATTTGTTGATGGAAGGAAATTCCTAGATGGTATGAGGCATGAGCATGTGTGTTTTTCTTTAATTCCAAAAGTTGGTAAAGAAGAAGTAGAGGATGTGCCTACAAAGGTTGTAGATTTGTTGAATGAGTTTCAGGATATTGCATCTGATAATGTACCTGATGGATTACCACCGGTAAGGAAGATCAGTCATCAGATGGATTTGATTCCAGGAGCCAGTTTTCCAAACAAGGCAGCACATAGAATGACACCAGCAGAAAGTGAAGAGTTGAACAGACAAGTACATGAGTTGTTACAGAAGGGGTTGATTCGAGAGAGTCTGAGTCCCTGTGCTGTACCAGCGGTATTAGCACCAAAGAAGAATGGAGAGTGGAGGATGTGTACAGATTCTAGAGCAATAAACAAGATCACAATCAAGTACAGGTTTCCATTGCCATGAATGGATGATATTATGGACTGTTTGAGTGGAGCTGTGTATTTCTCAAAGATAGATCTGAAGAGTGGATATCATTAGATTTGGATCAGAGAAGGAGATGAATGGAAGACTGCCTTCAAGACAAAGAAAGGACTGTATGAGTGGTTAGTCATGCCTTTTGGGCTGACCAATGCACCGAGCACTTTCATGCGGCTCATGAACGAGTTTCTGAAATAATTTCTGGGTAAGTTTGTCATTGTTTACCTAGATGATATTTTGATCTTTAGTAAGACGTTGGATGAGCATATGATGCATATTCGTATGGTATTTGAGAAGTTGAGAGAAGAGAAATTGTTGATTAATTTGAAGAAGTGCAATTTTGTGAAGAAAGAGTTAGTGTATTTGGGATTTGTAGTTTCAGCAGAAGGTCTAAAAATGGACCCAGAGAAGGTACAGGCTATCCTTGAATGGCCTACTCCAAGGAGTGCTACTGAGGTCAAATATTTTCACGGTCTAGCTAGCTTTTACAAAAGGTTTATCAAAAATTTTAGCAGTATTTGTGGACCCTTGACTGAAACAATGAGAGGGGATAGAAAAGAGTTTAAGTGGACTAAAGGAGTAGAAAAGAGTTTTCAATTATTGAAACAAAAAGTTACAGAACAACCTGTTTTAGCACTTCCAAATTTTAATAAGGTGTTTCAAGTAGATTGTGATGCTAGTGGTACTGCAATAGGAGCTGTTATGAGCCAAGAAGGTAAACCTGTTGCTTATTTCAGTGAGAAGTTAAATGATGCCAAGAGGAAATATTCTGTTTATGATCAGGAATTTTATGCTATAGTTCAGGCATTAAAGAAGTGGAGACATTATCTACTTCCTAAGGAGTTTGTTTTGTATACTGATCATCAAGCTTTGCAATATTTGAATAGTCAAGGAAAATTGAATCAAAGGCATTTGAAATGGGTTGAGTTTTTGCAGAGTTATACATTTGTTTTGAAACACAGGAGTGGAAAGTCTAATAGGGTTGCAGATGCTCTTAGCAGAAGGAAACTATTGCTGACAGAAATGCAGATTGAAGTGGTTGCGTTCAAGGAACTCAAGAATTTGTATTCAGAGGATCCTAATTTTGGTGAAGCTTGGAAAGCTTGTACAGAACCTGTTACTCTAGACAGGACGAAATGGTTGGATTTCATCATCCAGGATGATATGCTATTCAAAGGGAGTCAGTTGTGCATTCCACGAAGTTCTATGAGGGAGAATCTCATCAAGGAGAAGCATAGTGGAGGATTGGCTGGACATTTTGGTCATGATAAAACCCTTGCTTTGGTTGGTGAGAATTATTATTGGCCACAATTGTAGCAAGATGTGAAGAAGTTTGTATAGAGTTGCAGAGTATGTCAGATGGTGAAAGGAGTGAAGCAGAATACAGGGTTGTATCAACCATTACCTATACCGGAGAAGCCTTAGGAGGATATCAGTATGGACTTTGTTCTTGGTTTACCGAGGACTCGGCGGGGACATGATTCAATTTTTGTGGTGGTTGACAGATTTTCAAAGATGGCACATTTCATTCCCTGCAAGAAGACTAATGATGCTGTTCATGTAGTAGGATTGTTTTTCAGAGAAGTGGTGAGACTACATGGTTTGCCAAAGACCATAGTTTCAGATTGAGATACTAAGTTTGTTGGATATTTCTGGCGTACATTGTGGAAGAAGTTGAAGACCGATTTGAAGTTTAGTTCATCACATCATCCACAGATTGATGGACAGACAGAGGTGGTGAATAGAAGTTTGGGAAATTTGCTGAGATGTTTGGTTGAAGATAAGCCAACAGGATGGGATTTGATTTTACCACAGGTAGAATTTGCATACAATAATTCTGTTAACAGGAGCACTGGTAAATCACCATTCCAGATTGTATATGGAAGTAGTCCAAGAAATGCATCTGAATCGAGGAAGATAGATAAAGGAGAAATAAGTAGTGCTGAAGCTGAGGATTTTGCAGAACACTTGAAGAACATCCATGGGGAGGTGAGGAAGCATATTACCAAGATGAACGCATAGTATAAGGCTAAGGCAGATGAGAAAAGGAGGTATAAGGAATTTCAGGTTGGTGATGAAGTCATGGTTCATTTGAGGAAGGAGCGGTTTCCAGTTGGTACATATAACAAGTTGAAAATGAAGAAGTTTGGACCATGTAAGATACTGAAGAAACATGATTCAGGAAATGCATATGAGGTAGAATTGCCTATTGAGCTAAATATTTCACCAGTGTTTAACATTTCAGATCTGACAGAGTATCATGAAGGAGGTGTTGAAGATGAGATCACAGTAGCACAGTGGAGTATTCCAGCAACTAGTTTAGACACTAAGGAGATCGAGGATATACTAGACAGTCATGTTGGCAGAAGCACAAGGAACAGGACATATGAAGAATATCTGGTCAAGTGGAAAGGATGACCTGTTGAAGATTCATCATGGCTAACAAGGGTGGAGGTTAACCATCTTGGTTTTCCTCTGCACACCTGAGTCGTGATAGGGTCACTTCTCAAATTACCCTGGGTGTCTGATGCAGGAGCATCCTGGGTGTAAGAGCAATCTTGCATCACCCAAAAATATTTATGTTTTTATATTCAATAAGGGCTATTTTGTGTAGAGCTGCTATTTATGGAAAGTTACTATTTTTGGTAATTTTTGTATGTGCTCAGAATGATCTGATTTCTTTCTTGGAGGTTCATGTTAGTCATATAAGTCTGCCAGTAAAGTTTCATTGCCAAATCAAGTGTATATTGGAAGATATTGAAGATTTTTGGTATTGGCAGCAGGGTACAGAAACTTTGAACTCAGTTTTGAAGGCTTTAGAGGCCCCGGATGAGGTCAAAAATTTGGGTGATGGGTGCTTGTGTGGGTCAAACCTGTAGAGTGCTTCGTGGCATTTCTGAAATGGGGTTATAATAGCCCATCGGGTCAACTGGTGATGACTTATGGTCTTCAGAAGTTGGGCCACCTGAAATGGCGAAAAATAATTTTCTTCAAAAATTTTGTTCGGGTTTCAAAGGTTATCTTGAGCCGACTATGATGTAATAAAATGTAAAATAAAATAATTCTAAGTTTGGTCAGCCTTATTGGCTAAAATTCTGGAACCTTCCCAGGCGGTGGAAAGTTGCCTATATAAGGAAGGCTGTATTATTGTCTTAGGCAGTTCGGAATAGTTCTGGGTAGTAGATCTAGGTATTGATTCAAGGCTTTGTCCTACAGAATATTGTAAGGGAATGCCCATGTGGCTTTGCATATTGTAATTCTAAAAGTTTGTAATTCCACATTTGCGGAGATAATAAGAAGCCAATTTTCTGTTCTTGCATATTACTATTGTTGTTTCTCTATTTCTGTTATGTGTTTGTGGTATTAAGGGGAGCACCCTTCATCACTAGCACTAATCATCCATCCTTGCATGCTACAAGGAGTAGGAGAAAATTTCAAGCACCTCCTAAAGTAGGATTTAGGCCCAACCTTATGGTTTTGAGCACAAGAATTATTGATGAAGGCATAATTGATCAAGTAGGGAAGTATTATGACACATACAACATGATTGACAAATTAGAAATACATAGTATGATTATCAAACATATGATCAAGTTCAAAAAGATAGTCCTTGAGTTGAAAACCTCTATTCTAGATAAAGTATGGGATATTTTAGAACACCAAAAGAGACAAGAAAATGAAGAAGATCAAAGGATCAGAGGAAAAGTATTAGAAGATACTCTGCCAATATGTTCCAAAGAAGAAGAGACACTAATATTAAATTCGGTGAAGCTGCACCTAAGGACAAAGATGAGAACTCTTCACATCATGAACAAAGACTATGAGCTGATAATGAAGGAAATAGAGAAGGCCCTTAAAAAGGTATTATTAGAACAATAGATAAAACTACCTACTATGCCCATCACTCATGCATCTAATATGAAAGAAAAAGCAATAGAGACCTCTAATGTACTAGTGACATGTCCTTAGGACTCAGTGCCCATAGAAAAAACTCAAAAAGAGGGAGATAAGTCTATACCCATCTTAGAATCACACAAAGACAACACCATTATCATAGATAATGTAGAGATAGCCATGATAGCTATTGATACAGATTTGGATAAGTTTGAGGAAGCATTTGTCAATACTAAGGAAGCTAGAATTTTATGTAGCAACTCTCCTCCCACTCATTAAGAAGAAATACACATTGAAGACATATCTGATAAGAAAGAAAAAGTAGAGGAAGAAAAAGAAGAAGTAAAGGAAAAAGAAAATAAAGATGAAACTTCTATTGAATTAATCAAGGTGAAATAAGAAGTGATGGAGAGCACTCCCATCACTCCCTCCTCAGCATTGTTGTCAAGTTTGACAACTGACACAAGCAGTTTGGACTCCTAGAAGGAAGAAGACCTGATTAAGTTCAGCATCCTTGCTATGGAGAAGGAAAAGGAGAAAAAATTCATGAGGAATCCTCTCCTTGTGGAATCAGTAAATATTTTGAATAGTTTGCTACCAGAAGATAATAAAGTGTAGAAAGTACATTCAGTTGGTGATGTAAGTATAGTCATCTCATAATTCAAAGTCAAATTTTCAAGCCTAGAAGAATTTGTGGCCATAGTGGTAGAGGAGAATTACTTAAAGAAGAGACTTAATGAACTAATGAGAAACTTTTCTCTTCACTTAAGCTCACTTAAGTTTGGTTAGGCATCCTTGAAATAATTTTCTGATCAAGGAAGGAAAGTCATTGCAAAATCCATGGATCAGGATAAGCTCACTGATGCCCATCTTAAGAAGATGAAAGATGCAGAGGCTATGGTTGAGAAGGTGATGAATTTAGTGCTAGACACATCCACTAATGTGAACATATGTAACAATATCTATCAAGGTCAGTTGGACATAATTGAGAAGGTAGAAAAAGAAATGGAGAAGATAAGGTCTAGATAGACTCAATTGAGGAATGCTCTTGTGCCCTCGCTAGACATTCTTAGTCACAACATAAAGGAGATTGATGCAACCATGATAACCTATGATCAAGGTCTGAGCTTAGAATTGGAGAAGATGGAGAAGCTTCAATATACATTATGTGCCCATCTATAGATAGTCAATTCTTTGATAACCTTTTGGAAGTAGGAGATCCAAAACCTCAAGATTGCATATCCGGATGTTTTCCCTTAGTAAGTGCATGTAGATAAAAAAGTTTGATACACCTTTGTCATTAATGTCAAAGGGGGAGTTTTATAGAATATGGAGTATATAAGATGTATAGGGAGATATAAGACTATTTATAAAAATGTATAGAAGACAAAAGTTTTTGTGTAAAGGGATAGTTAGAGACTTGGCCATATTCTTTTGTTTCCATCAATGAAAAAGGAGGAGATTGTTGGAAATTTGTCCATACTAAAGTATATGACTAGATATAGTGTTGTCATTATGGGAACAAAGTCATATAGTAGTTTGGAATCAGCGCACTTAATGAAAAGATCAAAAATTAGTTAAGTGTTGAAGACCGAATAGTATACAGAGCACCAGAGACTCTGAGCATTAGCGCACATGTGTATAGATGAATTATGGTATCTGTCTTAGAATTTAAGCTTTTTATACTATACATATGCTTAGTCTAAGAGTGCATAAGTAGATATTCAAAGATGTGAAAGTTACAGTCAGTTGAAGCTGCACAACCAGTGTGTGCCAGTAGAGAACGTAGCATGGAGCTGACAGTGACTATTTTGGTTTGTGATTATAAATTAATGTTGTAGAGGCCATGTTCCCATTATATTTAGGTTTCTAACATATGTACATGTATAATTGTAAGCACGCTTAAGCCAATTCACTTAGAAGTATTATTTGTAATTAGTTATAGGGTTGACCTAATTATTTTGTTTGTATGTGTATAAATATAAGATGCACCCATTGTAATATGTATGGATGTTATAATAGAGTTGTGATAAGTAGAGCATAGGTATGTGAAGTCAACATATGATGTATTAGATATTTTCTAGAGGTTAAAGCATCACCGTACCAAAGAAATTGATTTGACAAGCAGTGTGATAGTGATAGTTCACCCATCAGATATAGTGTGTATCTAATAACAAAAGGTTGTAGCCTTCATCATTTGTGCAATGAGCTCTAGGATAGTGAGTCCACTCCCCTAATAGGGATCATTGTAAAAGACTCCTAACAGGGTCTAACCCTCAACTAGGTCTACTATACTAAAAGCATTGTAAAGCTACTCCTAACAGGGTAAAGGATCTTCTAGCAAGGATCATAAAACACTAGTACAAAATAGTAGTGGGTGTCAATTCCCATTGGGGTTTTCACCTATTTGGGTTTCCCCATAACTATATTGATGTCATGTGATGATCTCATGTTTCATGTTTATGTGAATGTTTAATTCAGTACTTAAGCATTTAAGTTGTGCATAAAGATTAAAGTGATAAGTTAAAATATAGTGAACACTGATTCACCCCCCACCTCTCAGTGTTCCCATTCCTAACAATGACCTGGTCAAAGGTCAGAACCTATTAGGAGTCTTGAAGTAAAAAACCATGTTAGGGGTGTAAGGCTCACTACCAGAGCTCATTGCTTAGTAGAGAAGGCTACAACCTCATGGATATCAGATACACACTATATCTGCAAGGGTGAACTGCTGCTATGTCAATGTTGTCTGATCAGTTCCTTTTGTGTGCTAATACTTTCACCTCTTGTAAATGTCTCTATCATTCTTAATTCTCTAACACATACTTCACATACTTTTTCTCTTCTATTTCAACTTATTTCAACTCTACATACTCAAATACAGAAGCACATGTCTTATATATATAGGCGCAACCAAAACTATTTACTAAGTCAGCCTATAACCTATTACATACAAAGCTTCCAAATGAATTGGCTCAAGCATGTTTATATACATTGCTATTAAAATGTTTAAAACACATTTACAATAGGCACATAGCCTTAAGAAAATAAAATATCACTCGCATATAAAAATCTTTCTTGTCAGTTGCATGCTTTGTTATGTTCTGCCGCTTACTATTTGTGTCACTTCAACTCATTGTAACTTCTTCATACTTTCACATCTGACCATGCATGCTTAGAATTTTTATAGTAACATAATCAAAATCTTATCTTCAAGGGTGCATACCAAAACTCAATCATACACATTGCATTGATGCTCTGCTCATTGGGTGCTTTAATATCTGCTCTATCTTCCATACTTAGGCAAATTTTGATCTTCTAAGTTATTGAGCTAACCTCAAAACTTCATATGACTTTGTTTCCATAATGGAAACACTAAAATTAGTCATATACACTAGTATAGTCAACTTTCCAAAAATCTCCCCTTTTTTCATTAATGGCAACAAAGTAATATGGTGAAGTTGCTAAACTACATCTTTACACAAAAAATTTCTATCTTATACTCTTATCTTTTCCTATATATTGTACATCATATACTATCTACCTTATATCTCCCTTATAACATATTAGTATACTAATCTACTCCCCCTTTGACACTAATGACAAAGGCACTCAAAAAGTGAATCTTCAAGTACTTACATAGAGAGTACATCTAGGTATGCAATATGAAGGTTTGAAATTTCTCGCTACCAAAAAACCTTGAGTGCATAAACTATCTATAGATGGGTGCATAATGCACATGTTAGCTTCTCCATCTTTTCCCAATTTGTACTTGGACCTTGATCATATGTCACAATAGTAGCATCAATATTCTTGATATTCTAATTGAGTACATCTAGAGAGGGTGCAAGTGCATTCCTTAATTGTTCTTGCCTAGCCCTTATCTTTGGAATCTCTTTCTTTGCCCTTTCAATTTTGTCTATTTGTCCTTGATAGACATTATTGCACATGTTAATATCTTGTGGGGGATCTGTCACTTATTTTCTCACATATACCATCAAATATTCATCTTCCCAAATCTTCTTTGAAAGGTCTGAAGTAAGTTTGCCTTTATTCATATAGTCAGCAATTATCTTCCTTCCTTTTGCTACTATCTCCTTCAACATAGCTTGACCAAACTTTACAGAATTAAGGTCAAGTGCAAAATTACCTATCAATTCATTCAACTTTTCTTTGAGATATTTCTCTTCTACAATTTTAGATGTTGATTGTTCTAAACTTGAGAAATTTACTTTGAATCTTGATAAGATGCTGCTTAAATCATCCACTAAATGAAGATTGATTAGTTTCTTATCCTCAGGCAATAGACTATTCAGTATTCTAATTGATTCTACAAATCATAGATTTCTCATTACTTGTTTCTCTTTTTCTTTCTCCATTGCTAACACACTAATCTTCATTAGATCTTCTTGTCACCATAGTCTAAACTGGTTGTATCAGGGGTCAAACATGACAACAATGAAATAGAGGACTTAGGAGTAGGGAGTGTGTTGTCCATAATTTCACTCTTTACCATCACTAGAATCTCAATAGAGGGCTCTTCTT